>JAJOOS010012206.1:0-51068 GCA_029582725.1 Solanum chiquidenum
TCAACATTCCTGTTGCTGCATCTTTGAAAATAAAAATAAAATATTTTAAAACCATTTTTAACCAATATATTTTAAACTTTATTTTTAACCATGGCAAGCAGTAGTGATGAAGACTATGTGAAGAACGAAGATATCATGCATGTGAAGAAGACGGATCAAGATTTGTCAAGAAAATCCAGCCAAAAGGGGAGATTTGTTAGGGTTTTGCCCTGATTTTCTTACCTTATTTGACGTTTATTTTTTCCTTAAAGAAAAGTCAAAGTATTACCATAAATGCTTGAACTTTTTCTAAAAGGAAAATATAATTTTCTTCCATATTTGGTTTATTCTTTCCTTAGAGGAAATGTTTGGAGATCTATAAATTGATGATCCCTATTCTCATAGCATAACACAATAGAATCCACAATGTAGTCGTTTAAGAGTTTAGTTTATGGGGAGATTTATTCTCTCAATAGTTTTAATATTTTTCTAATCCGAACACCTGAAGGTGTCAAGCCAGTGGGGTACAAATGAGTTTTTGTGCGAAAACGAAATGAAAAGGTGAAGTCGTAAGATATAAAGCACGACATGTGGCTCAGGAATTTTCCCAAAGGCCTGACATTGACTATGTAGAAACATATTCTCCTGTGGTAGATGCAATTACCTTCAGGTATTTAATGAACTTGGCAGTCTATGAAAATCTTGAAATGCACCTAATGGACGTGGTCACTGCCTATTTATATGGCTCATTGGACCACAATATTTTTATGAAAATTTCTGAAGGATTCAAAGTGCCTGAAGCATACAATGATTCTTGAGAAACTTGTTCAATAAAGCTTTAGAATTCCTTATACGGATTGAAACAGTCAGGGCGAATGTGGTATAATCGCCTTAGCAAATATTTGTTGAAAGAAGGATTTAAAAATGATCCAATTTGTCCTTGTGTCTTCATGAAAAGGTCTGGATCTAAATTTGTCATAATAGTTGTATATGTTGATGACTTGAATATCATTGGAACTCCTAAGGAGCTTTCAAAGGCATAAAATGTCTGAAAAATGAATTTGAAATGAAAGACCTCGGAAAGACAAAATTTTGTCTTGGACTACAAATTGAACATTTTGAAAATGAGATATTTGTTCATCAATCAACATATACTGAGAATATATTAAAGAGATTTTACATGAATAAAGCACATCCATTGAGTAGTCCGATGGAGATCTCTTAATATTAATAAAGATCCATTTCGACCTCATGAAAATGAAGGTGAATTTGTTGATGCTGAAATACCATATCTTAGTGCAATTGATGCATTAATGTATCTTGCTAATAATTCTAGACCAGATATAGCTTTCTCGGTAAGTTTGTTAGCAAAATTTAGTTCTTCTCCAACACGAAGACACTGGAATGGGATTAAACATATATTCAGATACCTCCAGGGGACAATTGATATGAGATTGTTTTACTCAAATAAATCCAAGTCACAATTGATTGGTTATGCAGATGCAGGATATTTGTCTGATCCCCATAAAGGTCGATCGAAGACAGACTATTTATTTACATGTGGTGGTACAGCTATATCATGGCGTTCAACAAAACAAACTACGGTTGCCACTTCTTCAAATCATGCAGAGTTAATAGTCATTCATGAAGCAAGTCGAGAATGCGTTTGGTTGAGATCAACAACTCAACACATTCACGAAACATGTGGCCTTTCTTTGGAAAGAGATGTTCCAACAATATTGTATGAAGATAATGCTGCATGTATAGCTCAACTAAAAGGGGGATACATTAAAGGAGGTAGAACAAAACACATTTCACCAAAATTCTTTTTCACTCATGATCTTCAAAAGAAGGGTGATATAGATGTTCAACAAGTTCGCTCAAGTGATAATTTAGCATTACTAAGGCATTGCCAACTTCAACCTTTGAGAAGTTGAGATACAAAATTGAAATGCGCATCTTCGAGATATTAAATGATGTTTTCATCAGGGGGAGTAGATACGCGTTGCACTCTTTTTTCCTTAATCAAGATTTTTGTCCCACTGAATTTTTTATTGATAAGATTTAAAAGGAGGCAGCAAACAATGCGTATTAAGAATAACTATGTACATTCTCTTTTCTTCTTCTAGATTTTATTTTGTACATGGACATCTAAGAGGAAGTGTTGTAAATAATGAAATGTGGATGCCATGTACGAAATCCACACTTCATGACTTTAAGAGATTTAAGCATGACTTGACTTAAAGAGATCTCCTTCATGACTTTGAAGGATTAGAGATATACTTATTTTCTATATATACTCATCTTATATGCAGACACTAATGCATTGAAAGAAAAACATTACTACTCTTTCTTTTCATTTCTTTGTTATTTAATTTCTAGTACTTTATTTTATACTAACATAAAGTAGTACATGAAAAATGTAAAGCTAAAATTTTCGGTACGATTGAGCAAAGGGGAAGTCATAATATGGAGTATTGAAGCAGAAGTCATATATGACAAATGGTTAATCTGCTCCCCTTCAGTCTTTTTGCCATTGCAGCAATGATGAGCAAATCAAGTCTCAGACTATAGGCTTTCGAAATACAAAAGGCTGTCTTTATGAGTGAAGTTCAATCAAACAAAACATATGCCTAGGTTATAAATTCCTTGCGGTGCCATAAAAACTTCAACAGTTTTGTAACTACTATTTACCTCATAAAAATTGAATTTTATTATTATTATTATTATTATTATTATTATTATTATTATATCCTCCTCTTTCCTACCCCCATAAGTTATTTGTTGATGATTAGCACAGTCATTGTTGCTTGTTGTACAAATATGTATAGCTGTGTTCGTCCCATCTTCTTGGCTTATATATTATGGTAAGGTAATGTATTCGACAAAAAATTAATGATATTATTTTATTCAAATATTGTATTTATTAAAATAACATAGTACTATATAATACAATACAATATATTTATTATGAAAATATATAACAATCATCCGATCCAAATCATCACAAATAATTGATATACTTGAAGTACTTATTATGCTATTTAATTTAATTTCACTATCATTGACAAGTTGACTCTGTGGCCCAATGGATAAGGCGCTGGTCTACGAAACCAGAGATTCTGGGTTCGATCCCCAGCAGAGTCGTGTTTAATGTTTTTTTTAAGTTAGGTTTTCTTAGGATATTCGATTTATTTTTTCTCTGAGAGTAACAATTCATGTTTGTTAATTGATTTGAAAATTCTTCAATCAATATTATATCAATAAGTGTTTTAAAAGACTCTGTTGGGACTTGCCTCGAGGCGGGGCCCTAGAAAACTTTTTGAGACTCAAGTGTGAGTCTTAGTTCTATAAGTTTTACGTCCTAAGCGCTTGATTATATGCACCAAGCATGCTCAATGTTCGGGGCTCGCCTAACAGATCTTACACAAATTATGTGTTCAATTCTTTAGTTAACATTATTGACCCTCATAATTCTTGAATGAATGAATGATACTTAATAATTTTTCAATCTATAGAAATAAGAAGATTGAGAATAACTCAAATAACAAGTTGTAGTATCCCATATTTACTATTTGGTAACACCGTAAGGGTGATCCTATATTAGGTAACATTTCTTTTAAAAATACATAGCCAAAAAATTTACTTTTTCACTTATCATTGGTCTTCATGTTTTTGTAATATGCCTCAAAATTATCATATTTTATTTAGCTATTTGAAAGTAATTTTATTTTTATACATGATGAAGTGATGTCTTTATTATAATACTAGTAAGTATTATTTACTTATTGATTTTTTTTAGGAGAGGTACATTGTATAGTATGATAATAATATATTTTTAGAAAAGCTATTGTTCTCAAATGTTTCAGATAAGCAAGAGGACATCAAAATGCGATAATTGAGAAAGACCCCCCTCACCTTCTTGAAGTTTTTCATAGAGTACTTGTCAATGGTAGTGACGATAAAGCTAATGCCACACAATCGTGTAATTATGATTTCATCTTTGATTATTTTTACAATTGTTGGAGAAAATATCATGTACCACACAAATCAGGACTGCTCACAAACGTGTTTTGTTTCGTCATGAATTTGAAATCAAAGGGGATTCATTTTAGGCCTAGTAAAATTGATTCATTAAGAGGTGTGATATCTCACTATTACTAGGCAAAACTAAAACTCCCATGTTGGTATGTTTCAACATACACTAAAGTGTGCTTTAGGAACATGATAGCTTATGAAAAAATATACTAATTGTTAGATTCAGTCTCTGTAGTGAACAATTAGTAAATTTTTTCACATAATTCATAGAGGTTGGGGTGGAGGTTGAGAGAGTAGAAGAGGGAAAAATGGGTGGTGGATCTTGGATAAATATGAAGGCATTTGATTGGAATACATGGGACTGATTATAAGGTGGTCGATTAGCTGGGATAGCTTAGTTGTTTGCTTGAAAATGTCGATCATGCTGGAATTTCGTTCAGAGTTTGATGCTTGTAGACTACAAAATGTCAATCGTTTATGTCCCTCGCATTAGATTTTCTTTGATATGCAAATTCCAAAATCTAAAAGATCTACTAAGCTATTTACATGTCCAAGCAAAAAGGTTTAGTAAACATCTAGACTTAAATATGTGTATGGGAGTAATTAGAAGTTTCTTCAAAACATCTACACTCATTCGAGCCGATAATATTTGGATGAAACCGACTGATCCTCCATCATTTACACACCAAAAACACAGTGTTCCTTTGAAAGCTATATATATTACTCACACTCTTTTAAAATATCGATGATTACATGTGAATCCTCTACGAGTAGAGTTTTAAAAAAACATTCAATAGAGTAAAGAAATAAAATATTTTGGGAGAAGAGGGAAGGGAAACAAAAATAAAAGGCTAAAAGTAATTAAATTATGATGGAAGAAAACACAAATTTTAAATTTTTGCCGCACATTGAACATTTCGTCGCCGGTGATTTTCCCGTCGTGATCCTAGTCGGAGAAATCAAACTCATCTCTCATCTCACCTGCATATCCCGCCGCCGGCGACGGCGGTAGCTGCTCAAGCGCCGAGCTGATAGTTTCAACACCAGTTCCTCTTCACTCGGAGGCGATTTACAGCAGCAAACCTCAAATTAGAATTGAAAATGCTCAGAAGAACCACACTGCACTTTACTTCCAAGATTACACTTTTCTCACTTCCAAAACTTCACCTTTCAATCCTTTCTTCTTCATCTTCACCCTTTTACCAAAACCCGACAAAAATCCTTTCTCAATCAGATATCAAGAACCTCGTTTTCTCCCAGTATCACCATGGCAAGTTTCACAACCTCCTCCAAAACGTTGTCGCTTTACCCTCTTTCCTCCTCACAGCTTGCCACAATCTCAAACCAAATGACAAGAACACCCTCACTCTTGATTCTGTCACAACTCATTTTTTCTCACTTCAAGAACTCTCCTATCACCTCTCTACAAATCAATTTGATGTTAAAGTTTGCGGCTTTACTATCCCTCCATCTTCAGTTAAAGGTAAACCACTTGTGCTTCCTAATTTGAAGCTTAAAGTAGTTATTGAAGCTATAAGAATGGTTCTTGAATCTATATATGATGATAGATTTGTGACATTTTGTTATGGTGGGCGTGTTAATATGGGAAGACATACAGCTATTCGTTACCTTAGGAACTCTGTTGAGAACCCCAGTTGGTGGTTTACTGTTTGTTTGAATACTGCAAAGTTTGAAAATAAGCATGTTGATAGGCTGTGTAGGGTTATGGAAGAGAAAATTAGTGATGAGGCATTGATTGGTTTGATAAAAGTGTTATTTGAGTCTGAAATAGTGAGTATTCAATTGGGTGGTTGTTGTTTAGGTAGAGGGTTTCCTCAAGAATGTGGGTTGAGTTCAATTTTGATTAACATTTACTTTAATAGTTTCGATAAGGAGATTCAAGAACTAAGGCTTAAAACGAGTCGGGAGAATCCGAGAGTTGATGCTAATGACCTTGCTGAGGGATATCAGAGGAATGCTTTCTATAAGCCGTTGAAGATATATGCAGTTAGGTATTTGGATGAGATATTGGTTATCACGTCGGGGACAAAGATGATGACTTTGGATTTGAAGAGTAGGCTTGTGCAGATTATTGAGAGAGATATGGAATTCAGTATTGATAAGGTTAAGACTGTTATTCATAGTGCTACTTCTGAGAAGATAGAATTTTTGGGGATGGAGCTTCAGGCAGTTAAGCCGTCTGTCTTGCACCCACCAATTTCACAAAAGGCGATTAGGGCGAGGAAGAAGTATCTCCGGCAGAAAGAAGTTAGAGCTTTGGAGTTGAGAAATGCTAAAGAGAGTAATAGGAAGAAATTGGGAATGAAGATATTCAGTCATGTATTTAAGAAAATGAAGCGGGCCAATGGTTTCAAAACTGATTTCCAGATTGAGAGCGAAGTCAACCAAATCTTTGATTCTTGGGCTGAAGAGGTAATGCAAGACTTTTTGGAATCTGTCGATGATCGTTGGGAATGGCACCGGATGCTCTCAGCTGGTGACTTCCTTTCTTTGAAAAGGATCAGAGATCAACTGCCCCTTGAACTCGTAGATGCTTATGACAACTTTCAAGAGCAAGTTGACAGGTACTTAAATCCCATCAAAGCAAAAAGGATGTTAGAGGAACAAGTAAAGATAGCAGAGGAAGAAGAGGAGCGGAAATACTCTGATCAAACGGTGGCAGATCTGACAAAGTTATGCATAAAAGTTGAGGTGCCCTTAGAAATTGTTAAGAAGGCAGTCAAACTGATTGGATTTACAAATCATATGGGCCGTCCTAGGCCAATTAGTTTACTTATGGTTCTTGAAGATGCTGATATCATCAAGTGGTATGCTGGTATTGGGAGAAGATGGCTTGATTTCTTTTGCTGCTGCCACAACTTCAGAAAGTTGAAGATTATAGTATCTTATCATTTAAGATTCTCGTGCATCTTGACTTTAGCAGAGAAGCATGAGTCCTCAAAGAAGGAAGCAATCAGACATTACACCAAGGATCTGAAAGTTTCTGATGTTGATGGGGTCGAAGAAATGTATTTTCCCACAGAAAGGGAAGTCAAAATGATGGGAGAGAATGATCTCATTGATCCAAATCCCGTGGATGGTTCTCTGGGGATGACATTGATTAGATTAGCTTCTGATGAGCCCTCTTACTGTTGTGCTGCTCATTTTTGTGACAGAAGAGATACTATTGTCTACCGAATTAGGTTACTTCAGAATCTTCTTAATTTGGATCCGTTTGATCGAAGTAAGTGGGTTCCAGGAATGGGTGCTATACATGAGAATTTGAATAAGAGATGCATCCCTTTATGCTCTGACCATATTAATGAATTGTACTTAGGTAGACTAACTTTGCAAGACACTGATTGTGCCTCTCTTTTGCATGTGGATTAGTTGATGTCCGACACTATTGTCGGAGTGACATCAAGACTGCTGTAAATTACTAAGAAACATACCCGGTGTACTCAACCACAGCTTGTATATCCATATTTGAGATGTGGTCTTTTTGTTGCGAGAGCCATCCTACTTATAGTACAATTTGTTTCTGAAAACCATGGTCAATTATGCAAAGCATCAACTATTGAGAAAAGCTGAAGAGTTTTCCAGAATCTGTAGTGGAAGCAATAATCCTTTTGATTGGATTACTGTTGGAGGTTATGCCACATGCATCAAAGATGTCTGTGAAGACACAATTTGGCCTCCCTGTACCACCAATCATGGCTATCTAGAAATAGATGAGATGAAGACTATGAGAGTATGCTTTCTGAAAAGTCATTAACTGCATCGGGATTAGTTGGTCTGTCACCTGCATTTCTCATCTGGGCTTTCAGCTTCCCCCTTGCTTTCTTTTGTAAGTGTTGCATATCAGATATTGCTTTTCTCATCTATTTGATTGATAGGTTATAATGTTGTACATTTATCATGAACTAGGGCCCTTATTTTGTGAGTTGAACTTGAGATACTTTCGGTCTGTTCCTATGAAAGACCTGCATGTTCTTCTCCTCTAAAATCCAAGGAATATAAGGAATTGAAGTTCTCTAGTAAGCTGAACCTTGACTATTTTGACCATTTTTTACATCTGTACTGGCCAGTGGAAATGGAGTAGAAGAATTGTTGTGGAAGGTGATCTTTGACAATCTTTCCACCACTCTAAGTGCAACTCAAAGATTTATGTTATCAGAAACGCACAAATAAGTACTGTTGTAGTTGAACATACATGAGAAAATACCGCTGTCTAGAGTGGCTTCAGATAACTGAATTTTACTTTCTATTTATAAATCAAAAGGTTTCATTTATATATATTAAATTAATGAAAAAGGAAAAGTTTCTCTATTTTAGTTTGACAAGTTTTTCTTAAACAAGGTACAATATTTTGGAATTTAATGATCAATCTCATGTGCAGGAGTGCACCATTGTTGTGTCTAAGCTCTTGGCGCCTGATATGTTTAAGAAATTCTCACTGCAAGAAGTAAGAAGTATTGTTGATGAAAGATCATTTCTCAAGTCAAGAAGTAATAGAAACATCTCATCATTCCATCAACTTCCTGTTGAGTGGTTGCTTGAGAGATCAAAGTACCGAACAACTTATTGAGTGTCCAGCAGTATTGCCATGTTCCATTTTGAGTGAAAGCATCCCGTAAACCAGTGCCAATGGAACGGGTAGGTGTCCTCATTATGATGTCTCCTCATCTGAAACTGTTGATACCAAAGTTTAATTCCTTGTTAGTTTGATCAGTAACACTGGGCAGAAAATGTCATGTCATCAAATCCTTATTAACCTACATGCTTCTTCTTGCTGTTTATAGACTTTGTGGTCATAAGGTTCTACTCAAGTAGGGTTGTTTTTGCATTGTCTGGATGCTCATGAATAAATGTCTTCTTAAAGAAAAAGAAAGAAAGAAAGAAAATGATTGCAGAGCTTACCCGACTGCTGGTCGTCTCCTCCTATTAGTTGACTTCTTTCTTGCTTTAAGCAATACTTAGAACCTAACGGAAGTAACTATCAGGAGTGTGTATTCCGGTAGTATGGTTGTCTAACTTAAATGTTTGGTGCTTTTGTAGGTGAGAGTTCTGGATCATATTCTTATTCGAAGTACAAAGTTGTGAAACCAGCAAGGATAGTTCGATTAGACATTTCAGCAGCATCAGAAGTTGGTTGCAAAACTTAAGAAAGAAGCAAAAAATGGTAAGCCAAGGAGATAACACAACGTCTAACATTGAATTGCGTGGATAAGTTTGTCATAACTTATCATCTGTCGTTCTATGACTTCTCTTTTCCATCACGTAAAAGCTGTATTGCCGAGTCTAAGATTGTATGCCCATTCTATTTCTGATGTCAGTGCAATTTACACTGCTTGATAATTTATGAGAAGTTGAAGATATACTCATTCACTGTACTACTTAAATATCAAGGTATAAAAGCATTGCATGTTTGATTCTTCCGCCAGAGTTCTACTTTGTGTGACCAAATGTTGAAGTTTTTTAGCAGCTGGAAACTTTATTCTCTTGGAGTTTTTGCATGTCTGCACTTCTTTTTCCATGTAAGTTAGCAACATGTATATGTTTCTCTCTGCATTTGTATCAGGGTTGTTATTCTATATTCTGTTGTTTCTTTTGTTATTTCTCAAGTGGATTAACCGGAAGCTAGGTCGAAGATCTCGATGGTCTTGTGAGTGGCTGATAAACTAACAAGACTATGCTACAAGGTTTGCCTAAGTCCTATTCCTATCCCACCTTATCTTTTCAACTGAACTTGATGTTTGATATTTGTTTTGGGGTTTGATTATTGTGAATTTGCATCGAGAAAGTCCAATTTGCTCTCTAACAAAGGCAACTCATTCTTATCCCACCTTATGAGTATCATAGATAATACAACAACAATAATATACCAAGTGTAGTCCCAAAAGTGAGGTTTAGAGAGGATAAAGTGTAAGCATATTTTACCCCTATTTTGTGAGGTAAATAGACCGTTTCTGATAGACCTCAAGAAAGAATATCATATGTAATATCTTACCAAAAAACACAATAGTTTATATATATAATAATATATAAACTACTTTAGAGAGACTATAAAGAGACTCTTTTTTATATCTAAAACTGCTCCCAACTAAAAAGCATGATTAACAAGATTCTGTAGTTTAGGTTGATAACAAACTTACCTTGAGAAAATATATGCAGTAAAAACTGTAATCAACCACACAACGTTGACTTAATGATGTATTTTCATTGTATAAATACTACTCCCTCTGTCCCTAATTACTTATTCACTTTTTCTTTTTTAGTTATTCCTAAGTACTTGTTCATTTTGATAAATCAAGAAAGGACAAATTCTTTTTACCTATTATACCCTCAATTAATTACTTTGAAAAAGGTAAAACTTCTTGAAAATCTTAAGTTTTTAATACATCCACTTCATAATTAATAGGGGTAAATTGATAAATTACTATGTCAATAATTGTTTTCTTAATAGGTGTGTTAATTTAAAAGTGAACAAGTAAGTAGGGACAGAGGGAGTATAATTTACAGCATTCTTGATGTCACTCTGACTATAATGTCAGACATCAACTAATCCACATGCTAAAGAGAAGCGATGTTTTTTTATCCTTCGATTGTTTTTCCTATAACAAAATTCACCAAGTGTTGGATTCTTCACCCACCAATAGGGAATGTGAGTTGGGTTTATACCGTCGTGAGATAGGTTTGTTTTATCCTATTGATGACAGTGTCACAATAGTAATTCAACCTAGTACGAGAGGAACCGTTGATTCACACAATTGATCATCACATTTGGTTGAAAAATTAGTGGCGCGAAGCTACCGTGTGCTGGATTATGATTAAACGTCTTTAAGTTAGAATTCGAGCTAGAAGTAACGCATGCGTCCGCCGTTCGCTTACTGACATGCAGTAGGGGCCTATGGCCACCAAGGGCACAAGCTAAGTCTTCGCGACGGAAGCGTCGTGGTGATCGTTTTGAAGTACAATTTTCATTGAGCAGTGGGTAAAATCCTTTGCAGACGAGTTAAATACACGAAGGGGTATTGTAAGTAGCCTTGCTGGCACGATCCATTGAGATTCAACCCTTTGTCGCTTCGATTCATCCCCTAACCTCAAATCCAATCATTTCCAACTTTTCAAAAGTGAGATTTATGTATTGCTTACTTCCTTGGAAGGAAAAAAACCATCAAGTGTTAGAAAAATAAGTACCAAGAATAACACCTACATGAAATGTAGTATTTTACAGCTAAGTGTTGAACTATATGTTCTATGTCGACCAATAAGTTGTCTAATAACGATGTCTCATTGCGAGGTTTTTTGTGACGTTGAGTTCATTTCTTATGCCTAATGACATGTCAAGGGCCCAATAACGATGTCGCTATCATAAGTTTTTTGGGATGTCGGGTGTGATCCTAAAACCAAGTGACATATCGAGAGACATACGGGTCTACGTAGATAGCACGAGCGTCTCCACACGCATAGGCCTAGCAACATCATCCAAGGCCTGTACGCATCGGATAGGTGAGTCGACATCATCCATGGTCTGCGCGCATCAGGCATGCAACGTCGGACGAGGTCAGGCGACATCAGCCAAGGCATGCGCGCATCATACTCTTGTTTTAGCTTATGAATGATAGCAATGAATGATAGTTTCTGTTACTACTCAAAAACTCTTGTTTTTATTATAAAAAAAACATAGTCAAACACCTTAATTTTTTTAAATAAGCACTTTCTACATAAAATAAATATTTTTGACTTTTCAGAATCGAAATGTACATTCACGTACGTTTCCCATTCAAGAATGTGCTCGTTGGGTTAAGGGCTAAGAGTAATTCGTTTAAGGAATTATAGTATTTCTCTAAATTAACTCCAATATTAATGTAAAGAAACTAAAAAAAAACATGTAATTTATTGCTGAAAAAATTATGTGTATAGATATTTCATGTTATTCTATAGACTATAGTCCTTAGCCCTCACTACATATTATATCTCTAAAAATCGAAAATTTAAGTGCATTATACATTTGTTGGCTATATTTAGTGTTACAATAAGCTAATTACTGATGATTTACTTGAACATTTCTAATACAAAAACAACTCTAGGGAAGTGATTAAATATAAGGACAATGGAGGAAAAATATTTATTGAAGAAAGTAAAGGTAGTGAGTTTTTAATTTGTTCAAGTCAATGGAGTTCAAGCGTCGTTTGAATCACCGACAAGGGTTGTAATAGGATGAATAAAATCGCTTCAATTTAAGCAGAGATTTCGAATTGAAATTTTGGGTATGAAAAAAGAATTTGTTAGAAAACACTTGCCTTCTTCTTAAAAAGGTGTTACACAATGTGAATCAAATTAATCAGGATCTAATACAAAAATCAAATTTTAGATGAGAAACCTAAAAAGAAGAAGGAATTATTGTTGGAATCACCAATAAAGGTTGTGGTAGGATGGATAGGGTTGCTTCAATCGTAACCATAGGTCTCGAGTTGAAAGCTTAGTATAAATAATGTTATGTTAGAAAATAAATTCCCTCCCCTTAGATAAGCCTTATTACACGAGGCAAATCCAAATTAGCCGAAACTCAATATAAAATAAAAATAAAAATCATCATTGGAATACTAGATGTAAAAGTGTTATATAATGTTTTCACTTTTAAATGTCAACATGACTCCGTGGCCCAATGGATAAGGCGCTGGTCTACGAAACCAGAGATTCTGGGTTCGATCCCCAACGGAGTCGCTTGTATAGTATTTTTTTTAAGTCAATTTTTCTTTAGAATTGAAAGTTCTTATTTTTGTCACTACTTCGTAAGTTCGAGCACTATGCTAAACGAAACTAAATATTAGTAAATACTTAAGTGGAAATAAGTATGTGGATTATCGAGTTCATCATCTTATTCGGAACTAGATATATTACTTATATGAAAAAAGATAAGATAGTCAGGCTCATCATCTTGATCGAAACTAGATATAGTACTTAAGTGGAAATAGGTATAGAGTTACGCTCATATCTCTGAATTTCAACGGATTGGTTTCAAAATCTAGACGATTTTGTTTTGTTCATAAAAAAGAAGTCAAATTAATATATACACTAATAATTGGGCTCATAATAAAATATTTATAAATATTTAAGAAATTTCTAAATATCTCGTCTTATATTATAAGTAATATGCTCATGCTTTTCGGCATTCTTAAAATATCTTGTTAAACTTTATAAATTTTCAAAAAATAATTTTACTACAAGCTTTTTAATCCATTTCACGACTATTAGCATCTAGTTATAAATCATTTTTTCTTCGTCACTTAACAATTTTAGTTTTCTAATGCTACAAAGATATTTGTATAATCTATATAAGTGATACTATATTTTTTAAATTATTTTTCTTAAGTAACTTCATAAAAAGAGATTTTTTTAAGCCACATCACCGCATAATAGAAATATATATATATATATATTTTACAATAATCATTAATGAGATGGTCAACATTTTCTTCTTTAATTTAGTTGTAGTTGTGTAGGTAAATTCGTAAATTATGGTAAATTTCTTTATCTCATTAGTTAAATATATTTACTTGATTTCATTTTCAATTATGATTTTATTCTTTATATCAATATTATACATTCATTATTTTTTTGCATTTTTATGACTTTTAATTTCAAGTTAATTTAACCAAATATCCCTAATATAACTATTCAATTATGCTTCATCTCTCAAAAAAATTCTCTGTTTCTCTCTCCTAACAAACTAATAACACAAAACATGATTTGATTTTAATCAAAACACAATTAAAAAAAAAGGTATGAAATTGACGTGTCATATAAATCCCAAACATACCTAATTTTTTTATGATGGTTGAGGCACAACGAACAATAGTTGTGTGAGGGCATCATTTTCTTTTGACAAGTGTTTTTTGTGGATCCCTCTTATTGTCACACTTTGGCTCTCTCACACTTCTATTTTTTCAAATTTTACCGTTTTCTTTACCAATATTTTTACAGTTTTGTTTTTTTAGTCCTATCTTTAGTGAAAAACATATATTCAATTATTTATTTTGTGCTTTCACAAATTCATTTGCTCGACTCTTTTTTTTCTATTAATTTTCGTAACCCACAAGAAAAAAAATGATTCTATAAAAGTTTTGTTTCACATTTTAAGATACTAAACATAAAGAAATTTTTAACGAGAAACACAAAATTAATATTGGCAATATTTATTGGATATATGCCATAGAAGTGGAAAATTTAACAAATCTGAAAAAGAAAAGATAATTGAGTGTTTGATATCATTAATACATTATTATTAAATTAATGACTAAAATTTAAGTAACTAAAATTAAATTATATATTTAAGTATAATAAATAATGCCAATTGAATTTTAGTAGTTCAATTGATTGATTACATGAATTTTTACTTTATTGAAGAAAGTAAAAAAGTTATTTTGGTTGAATAATGTTGGACGACAAAAGGTTTGAGGTACAAATCAAAGATAGTACCAAAAAGATTTTTGTGAGTAACACTAATAGATAATAATAAAAATGACAGATGAATTTCGTCTTGTTCAATAATCAAGAAAACATGCATCTTTAATTTCAAATTGATTTAGTGAATCATTAAAAAAAAAAACAATAATTAAGTTTGAAGATATAGTATTCGTTGAAATCTATTGATCCGATTAATTTAAATCTGCATTACATAAAATTCACTTGGGAAACTATACTCCTTACCAAAAATTTGAGATTTCTAATTAATGATATTGAATTTTAGTACTCAGTAATCGTGCTTGGCAACATGCGTTCATCGTCTTCAATTAGTGTTTTTATAAAGTTTTTTATTTTTCAAGTTTTATCAACGATATTTACAATAAGAGGATTACTCAAAATATGCACAGATTCATTGCATATAAATATGGGGAAAAGGTCTTAAATATATCATAACTTTGACCGAAATTATTGTAACGATACCAAACTTTGGAAAGGATCTTTTACCCCCCTTCACTATTTAATAGTGTATTTTAAAGGTATATATGTGCCCACGTGGACATAAAAAATATTGCATAATTATAAATAGTAATGTGTCCACGTGGGCACATATATACTTTTAAAATACACTATTAAATAATGCAGGGGGTAAAAAATCCTCCACAAAGTTTGATATCGTAACAGCAATTTCGACCAAAGTTAAAGTATTTTTCAAACCCTTTTCCCATACATGAAATTATGAAAACACATTACATTGTGAAAGCACATATACTTTTAATGTGTTTTAAGTTACAAAAGATCTTTGTCAACTAAAAAATATATCACTTTTAATGCAGCTGTATTTGAGACACTGATCACTCAAATCAAATACTTATATTCAGAACTAATCTCGAACAATTTATGTAATTATTGAAACTATCATTTCATTGATTAATTAACACTTATAGTAAATGTTTAATGATTTTTTCTCTACATTTTATGAAATAAGTTAAAAGGACACCTTAAACATGATATTTTCACATATGGTCATTCATTTATCGTGCACTAACATTATTAAACTATTTTTTGAAACGAAAAAGTAGTTTACTTTACTTGAGTATCTATAAAGTTTTAGTGGCTAAACTAAATTTTGTAACACAAAACTCATTCAAGATATAATATTTCATTCACCATGTGACATCTCTAAACTTGTTAAATTAAACTATATGTTCTTTCTAATGAAGGAATTAATAATATATTTTCAGCAAATGCTTTTTTTTTATAACCGAGAAATCCATCTGTGACCCATCCTTTGGACCAATCACAGGCTTCTAAACTTGGTGGATAATGGGTCCGCCCCTCTACCCTTCTCCACTTAAATACCAGGCTTCGCTTTGCATGGTGTGGGGCTTGAACTTGCGACCTAAGCCACATATCCTACACCTTTTGCCACTTGAGCTAGGCCTTGGGGCTTTCAGCAAATGCTTTTTGACTGATGCATTATGTGTAGTCTTTATATATCTTTTACATGAACAATGTGCAACTTATTATATTTTCTTCACTCTATGGATTTGACTAATGCAACACTCAAGCTTGACAAATTTGTCTTGACGTATACAAACACAACACAACTTTCTTAATTGATTTCCACTACTGAACTTTCATTGTAGAGATGGGAAATAATATTGAAAAACTCTCACTGTTTATGTTATATGTTTTCCTTTTTCAACTTGGTTTCTCTTCATGTTTGCCTCATTTGTGTCCCAAAGATCAAGCTCTTGCTCTTCTAGAATTCAAGAAGATGTTTACTTTTGCTTCTACTTTAGAGAAATGTAAAGGTCTTTCTCCAAAGACACTTTCATGGAATACGAGTGTGGATTGTTGCTCGTGGGATGGAGTTTATTGTGATGAGACGACAAGCAAAGTAATTGAGTTTGACCTTAAATGCAGCCAACTTCAAGGCAAGTTCTCTTCCAACTGTAGCATCTTCCAACTCTCTACACTCAAAAGGCTAGACTTATCTATAAATATTCTCTGGCTCAAACGTTTCACCTAATTTCGGTGGATTTTCTAGTTTGGCATATCTTGATCTATCGTATTCAATGTTCTTAGGTCAAATACTTTCTGAAATTTCTAATCTTTCTAAACTACGTTCTCTTCGTATCTATGGTTACTCAACTGGTTTAACTTTTGGACCGCACAAACTTGGACAGCTTCTTAAGAACTTGACCCAATTAAGAGAACTTGACCTTACCAATGTTGGCAACTCTTCAACCATTCCTCCAAATTTCTCTTCTTATTTAACAACTTTGCGTCTTCCAGGCACACAATTATATGGAATGTTAACTGAAAGAGTTTTCCACCTTCCAAACTTAAGATTGCTTGATTTGGCAGTAAATTCTCAACTCATAGTCAGCTTTCCAACAACCAAATGGAATAGCAGTGCAGCTCTTAAGGATTTAAATCTCTATGGTGTGAATTTTACAAAAGTACCTGGACCCATGAGTACCTTTTTTGGGCATGTTCGACTATTGAACAAAAATTGGACACAGCTCGAAACACTATATCTTTCATCCAATTCCTTCTGATGTTAGTGGATTTCAAAGCCTACAGTACCTCTCGTTGTCATCAAACAATTTGAATGGAACGATACCATCCTGGATACCCTCCCTTCCGTTCCTAAAATATTTAGACTTGAGCAATAGCCACTTCAATGACCAACTTGATGAGTTCAAATCCAAAGAACTGGTTTGGATAGATCTAGGAACAAATTACTTGCAAAGTCCCATTCCAAACTCACTCCTAAACCAGGAGGACCTGATGTTTCTTAACCTTTCATCAAATAATTTCAGTGACTATCTAAATTTCAGTATGTTTTCAAACTTGAGTAGACTTGGCATGCTTAATCTTTCATATTATAGTTTCTCATGGGCTGATAAGGATCAAGTTAAGTCTAACTTGCTCAACTTTCTTTATGACTTGGATTTGCGCTCCAATTTACTGCAAGGGTCAGTACCTATTCCACCAAGTTCTACACAGAACTTTTTCATATCACATAATAACCTAAGCGGACATATCCCTTAGACTATTTGCAATCTAGAATTTCTGAGAATTCTGGATTTGGCAAGTAATAGTTTGAAGGGAGCAATCCCACCTTGTTTTGGTAACATGAGCACAATTGAGGTTTTAGATTTGCGCCACAATAATCTTAGTGGGAAAATTCAAAGAAACTTTAGTGTTGGAAATCCACTCAGAAGCTTTAATTTGTGTGGAAATAAGTTTTGAGGGGAAAATCCCATGCTCTTTGACCAATAGCAAGAGATTGGAAGTTCTTGATTTAGGAGACAATGAGTTGAATGACACATTTCCAATGTGGTTGGGAACTCACCAAACTTGATGGTATTAAGCCTGAAATCAAATAAACTGCATGGTCCCATCAGAACCTCAAAGACTATAAGATTGTTTCCTCAACTTCGAATTATATATATCTCATTCAATGGATTTTATGGGGATTTACCAACATATCTTTTCGAGAATTTTCAAGCCATGAAGAATGAGGAAAACATGAAAACCCCAAGGTATATTGGAGATGACTATTACAAAGATTCCATAACAATTTCATCAAAAGGAATGAGCATGGAACTTGTTAGAATTTTTTCGATATACATAACCATTGATCTTTCAAGCAACAAATTTGAAGGTAACATTCCAAGTGTTATAGGAGATCTCACTTCACTAGTTATGTTGAACCTATCTTATAATAGTTTGGAAGGCCATATACCAACATCACTTGGAAGTGTATCAGCGTTTCAATCGTTGGATCTCTCATTTAACAAACTTGGTGGAGAGATACCAGTGCAACTTGCATCTCTGACATTTCATGGATTCTTAAGTGTCTCTCACAATCATCTCGTTGGATGCATCCCTAGTGGAAACCAGTTTGCTACGTTTGAAAGTGGTTCATTTGAAGGGAATGATGAATTGCGAGGCTTTCCAATTTCAAAAGATTATGGTGGACGTGGTCGAGGTCATGTACCACAATCAACTCCTCCATCCGCACTAGATGTTCAAGAAGAAGATTCTGGCTTTGAGATAAGTTGGGAAGCGGTTCTGATGGGTTACGGTTGTGGACTCATTATTGGAATATCCATAATTTATATTATGTCATCAACTCGGAAACTGATAAAGCTTTTCAGGATGATTGCAGAATGGGAACACAAAGTTATAACCATGAGAAAGAATAAGAAAGTGGCCAGACAAGTCAGGTATTCAACTCTAACTCTACACTAAATCTTCTGCTCAAGTCTAACTATATTAGTATATATTTTCATTTGATTAGGTGTTACTTCTTATACTACCAATTGATAGAATGTTTTATGAAGTAAATTAAACACTTTTGCTCAATACAAAAAAGTTTTTTGGTTACAAGGATAATTGATGTGTATTCCATTTCCTTTGCCCCTTAAGATTTATTGAAGCTCTTCAGCTGAATATTTCATTTTCTCATAAATTGCAGGTTCCAATTTAAGTAGTTAATGAGGCCATGTATAATATACAACAAGTGCTTTCATGGTTTGTGATGTTTCTGAAGTGTTGAGTTGAATGAAGTCATAGGTTGAGTGTTTCCTTCAATTTTTTTGTAGCTAACTAGTTTAAATGATGAAAGTTCTATTATATTTCAAAACCTCTCTGTAGTGGCACTAATTATTGATGCTAAGTTCTGTGAAACAAACCTCCCTAAGAAAAGAACGTTGCTATATCATGATATTCGGATAAAGATTTTCTAATGTCTACGCAGTACTACAAATAAGACATACAGGAAAAAGAGGGTGGGGGAAAATGTGCCTTAAATTTAATCATGTCTAACTAATCAACATCCTTCTAGCTTGAAACTAGCTTCCCAATTCACCAGATAGCTTAGTTTTATTACCCCTTCTCAAACGATATCAATATCTTAAAAGCACGGAAGATATACTTAGGAACCTAAATATGACGAACTTAATGACACAAACAATTTTGCTTCTAAAATTGATAATTCTAGTAGCACAGATAAAAATTCTGAAAAGGTCACGAATGATTTCCTTCTAAAATCTTGGACATGATAATATGTATAGACGGTTTGACACCATGCACCTTTTCATTTATTTGATAAGCAAAGAACTCCAGACAAGTAAATTAATACTAGAAGGCACAATAAATCAACCAAAAACTTCATATGTGAAATTCATACCACAGCATGCAGGAAATGTGAAGTTGTGAAAGAAGATGATTAATTGAAAAGTAATTATGTCAAAGAATACAATAGCAAAAAGAAAAGAAAAACTCTCATTTAAATAAACATGAAAACATCTAAATTATGTTGGATAATTTCAGCTAATAACCAAAAAAAATTGAATCTATTTTGAAACAGCACCCCATTTGAAGTACCTGCAATTTGCTAACCTGAACTCTCATTATCATGTAGGTGAATACATGCAGCGGAGAAATCACTTTCCTTTTCCCTTAGATTTTAAAATCGCAGCTGATTTGAAGTAACCCCAATTTGCTTCAGGATTTGATGAAGGTCCCTCAGATAGAGAATGTGGATTTTGTAAAAAATAATCACGAAAATAGAAGGATATATGCACAAATCACTTATTAGACAAAAATTACACCATCCCTAGGATGCTACATGAAAGACTTGATGAGACTACCACTCATTCCCTTTACAAATAATACAATAACTCTAGGACGGCAAAAATGTGGTTGCTAAACCAAAAGATGATATGAAGTCAAAACAAATTTGAAAAGAGATGCAAGTTTCACATTCAGCTCCATAGTATCTTCCATTGTGAAAACATATATACAAAGAGTCATTACTAATACTGTCAATTAGAAATCGCAGATGAAATGGATCATGAATATAGTCACTTGAATTCGATTTTTCGTAGTGATGAAGGGTTGATAGAAGAGCATTTAGCTTTTTTGTTCTCTCTTTTAGCTCATGGATACACAGAATCTTCATAAATCGCAGTAGGAGTGATTTTCTCCTTATTTAATGTGTTTCAGTTATAGAAGATCTTAATCAACTAAAAATAGATCACTTTTAACATACAAGTATCTGAGATACACTGATCACTCAAATCAAATATATGTATCAGAAACTAATCTTGAACAATTTATGTAATTATTGAAACTTATTGTTTCATTAAGGATTTAGCACCTATAGTAGCATGTTTTATGAAATTTTCTTCTAAATTTTATGAATAAGTTTAAAGGCCCTTAAATATGATTTAGTGTTAGAGTACCATAAATAATTCAGCCACCCTGATACTTTCTATAATGTATTTCACACCTGAAAATAGTAATCTCTACAAACAAACTCGTGTGGATCTAAATCACATATCGTCATTCATCTTTCATGCCCTAACATTATTAAACTATTTTTTAAAAACGAAAAAGTTATTTACTTTACTCGAGTATCTAGAAGGTCGCTAAACTAAATTTTGAAACACAAAAGCTATTCAATTTTGTCTAAGTATCATATAAAGTTACTAGTGGCTACAAAACCTTTGTGTGTATGATTATAACTAGTGCCTACAAAACCTTCGTGCATATACTTGGCAAAGCAGATTGACTTTTTATCATAAAATAGTTCAGTAACTTCCAAAGATATTAGGCAAAGTTAAATGACTTTATCGCTACTAAAAATAATTAAATTATTTTGGGTAAAGTAAAATAAATATTGAGTGACCATCCATGAAATTAACCCTGCACCATGAGGAGGAGAGAAAACTCAAAGAAAGTGAATGGTAGTGCTAGGACAGAGAAGAAATAATTGTTAATTGAGAGACAAAAGTGAAAGATATAATATTTTATTCACCATGTGACATCTCTATATCAATCCAATCAATCTCTAAGCGTGTTAATTAAACTATATATTCTTCTAATGAAGGAATCAATAATATATTTCCAGCAAATTCTTTTTGACTGATGCAAAATGTGTAGCCTTTTTATATCTTTTACATGAACAATGTGCAACTTATAATATTTATGTATGAACAATGTGCAACTTAATATATTTTCTTCACTCTTATGGATTTGACTAATGCAACACTCAAGCTTGACAAATTTGTAGTGTATACACCTATAAATGATTATGGTAGTGTAAACAAACTGTCTTGAGCACAACACAACTTTCTTAATTGATTTCTATTTTTTGAGCTTCCATTGTAGAGATGGAAAATATTGAAAAACTTCCACTATTTGTATTGTATGTTTTCCTCTTTCAACTTGGTTTCTCTTCATGTTTGCCTCATTTGTGTCCCAAAGATCAAGCTCTTGCTCTTCTAGAATTCAAGAAGATGTTTGCCATCAACCCTTTTGCTTCTACTTTTGAGGAATGTGAAGGTCTTTCTCCAAAGACATTTTCATGGAATACGAGAGTGGATTGTTGCTCATGGGATGGAGTTCATTGTGATGAGACGACAAGCGAAGTGATTGAGCTTGACCTCAGATGCAGCCAACTTCAAGGCAAGTTCCTTTCCAACAGTAGCATCTTCCAACTCTCTGCTCTCAAAAGGCTCGATTTATCTATGAATGATTTCTCTGACTCAAACATTTCACTTAATTTTGGTGGGTTTTCTAGCTTGACATATCTTGATCTATCCTATTCAACGTTCACAGGTCAAATACCTTCTGAAATTTCTAATCTTTCTAAACTACGTTCTCTTCGTATCTATGGTTACTCAACTGGTTTAACACTTGGACCGCACAAACTTGGACAACTTTTTAAGAATTTGACCCGCTTGAGCTTTCCAATATGGGCATCTCTTCAACCATTCCTTCAAATTTCTCTTCTTATTTAATAACTTTGTGTCTTCCAGGCACACAATTATATGGGATATTACCTGAAAGAGTTTTCCACCTTCCAAACTTGAGATTGCTTGATTTTATCAAGGAATTCTCAACTTTCAGTCAGCTTTCCAATAACCAAATGGAATAGCAGTGCATCTCTGAAGGATTTATCTCTAAATGGTGTGAATTTTACAAACGTACCTGAACCCATGAGTAACTTTTTTGGACCTGTTCGACTATTCAATGAAAATTGGACACAACTGGAATCACTAAATCTTCAATCCAATTTCCTAACAGGTCCAATTCCTTCTGATGTTAAGTGGATTTCAAAGCCTACGGCTACTCGCGATGTCATCAAACAGTTTGAATGGAACGATACCATCCTGGATATCCTCCCTTCCGTCCCTGAAATATTTAGACTTGAGCAATAACAGCTTCAGTGGCCAACTTGAGGAGTTCAAATCCAAAGAACTGTTTTGGATAGATCTAAAAAAAAATTACTTGCAAAGTCCCATTCCAAAGTCACTCCTAAACCAGGAGAACTTGCTGTTTCTTAGCCTATCATCAAACAATTTCAGTGACAATCTAAATTTTAGCATGTTTTCTAACTTGAGTGGACTAGGCACACTTAATCTTTCATATAATAGTTTCTCATGGGCTGATAAGGATCAAGTCAAGTCTAATTTGCTCAACTCTCTTTATGACTTGGATTTGCGCTCCAATTTGCTGCAAGCATCACTACCTATTCCACCAAGTTCTATAGAGAACTTCTACATATCACATAATAAGCTTAGCGGACATATCCCTTCGACTATTTGCAAACTAGAATTTCTGAGAGTTCTAGATTTGGCAAGTAATAGTTAGAAGGGAGCAATCCCACCTTGTTTTGGTAACATGAGCGCAATTGAGGTTTTAGATTGCGCTACAATAATCTTAGTCAGAGGCGGATCTATTAAGACCCGTGGGGGTGCCACGCCACCCACGGATTTCAACGGAAACTCTATTTATATATAGGTAATTATACACACCATATGTATAAATAATAAATATGCCACCCAGTAAACAAAAGTGTTCTCTGGTGCCAGTGGTAGGCGATCATATTTTTGGGTCTAAGTTCGCAGGATACAATTTTTTTTATTTTTTTGTAGTTTTGTTTTTAGCTGCAGGGAGCGTTTCTTTTTTAACTACAAGGCACATTCTCTTTTGTTTTTCTATATATTTTTTTACTTATTATTATTATTAAGTATTAATCAATAATTATTTTTTAACTAATTTAATTTTTGAATTTTCTTTTATTTGATTAAACATGCATAAAGAAAAGTTTTTTTTTTCTCTTCACCATTGAAACCTGATTGTTCCTTAAAACTTTTCAACAACAAAAATCTGCCATTAATCAAAGCTTCAGCCTTCCGTCGTCGTCCAATCCCACTCACCCATCTGTCCATAAGACGAATAATTCTGAATCTAAAGTTGATTTAATCTGAGTCTATTGGGCATTAGAGGTGAATTCAAAATTTGAAGATTTCGATGCATCAATACTATCTTAATTTAGATAGTTAGCGAAACTTTTACTACAATTAACGAATAATGTAGTATTTGCTTGGTCACTAATGGCTCAAATATGATGAGCTCTAAGCTAAACTTGAAATAAAATTAATGAAATAGGGCTCTAGCTAGATTTGAACCGTATTCTCGCGAGTGATTCCTCTGGCTTGTACCAACTACACAAGGGCACCCCTACACTTTTTATAGGTGCAATGTTGATTATACGTTTCTCAGGATATATATATATATATATACAATTTTTTTCGAAGTTAACGAGTGCACCCCTATCAAATCATGTGGGTCCGCCTCTGTTTGGCATCCAGTGACTCGAAATCCTAGATCCGCCTCTAATCTTAGTGGGACAATTCAAACAAACTTTAGTGTTGGAAATCCACTCAGAGGCTTTAATTTGCATGGAAATAAGTTAGAGGGGAAAATCCCATGTTCTTTGATCAATAGCAAGCGACTGGAAGTTCTTGATTTAGGAAACAATGAATTGAATGACACATTCCCAATGTGGTTGGGAACTCTACCAAACTTGATGGTTTTGATTTTAAGATCAAATAAATTGCATGGACCCATCAGGACATCAAAGACTAAGAGATTGTTTCCTCAACTTCGAATTATAGACATCTCATCCAATGGATTTTATGGGGATTTACCAACACATCTTTTGGAGAATTTTCAAGCCATGAAGAAAGTTGATGAAAACATGAAAACCCCAATGTATATTGGAGATTACTATTACAAAGATTCCATAACAATTTCATCAAAAGGCATGAACATGGAACTTGTTAGAATTTTTTCGATGTACACAGCCATTGATCTTTCAAGCAATAGATTTGAAGGTTACATTCCAACTGTTATAGGAAATCTCACTTCACTAGTTCTTTTGAACGTATCTCATAATAGTTTGGAAGGCCATATACCAACATCACTTGGAAGTGTATCAGTGCTTCAATCGTTGGATCTCTCATTTAACAAACTTGGTGGAGAGATACCAATGCAACTTGCATCTCTAACATTTCTTGGATTCTTAAGTGTCTCTCACAATCATCTCGTTGGATGCATCCCTAATGGAAACCAGTTTGCTACGTTTGAAAGTGGTTCATTTGAAGGGAATGATGAATTGCGAGGCTTTCCAATTTCAAAAGATTGTGGTGGACGTGGTCGTGGTCATGTACCACAATCAACGACTCCATCCGCACTAGATGTTATCAACTCGCAAACCGATACAGCTTTTCAGGATGATTGCAGAATGGGAACACAAAGTTATAACCATGAGAAAGAAAAAGAAAGTGGCCAGACAAGTCAGGTATTCAACTCTAACTCTACACTAAATCTTCTGCTCAAGTCTAACTATATTAGTAATTTTCATTTGAGTAAGTGTTACTCCACCTCTTATACTACCAATTAATGGAATGTTATATGAAGGAGTAAATTAAACACTTTTGCTCAATACAAAAAAGTTTTTGTTTTATTGGTCTTTGGTTATGAGGATAATTGACGTGTATTCCATTTCCTTTGCCCCTTGTGATTTATTGAAATCTCTTCAGCTGAATATTTCATTTTCTTATACATTGCAGGTTCCAATTTAAGTAGTTGCTGAGGCCATCGATTATTAACTACATGTGCTTTGATGGTTTGTGATGTTTCTGATGTGTTTAGTTGAATGAAGTCATAGGTTCAGTGTTTCCTTCAAATGATGAAAGTTCTATTATATTTCAAAACCACTCCTTTGTGGCATTAATTATTGATGCTAAGTTCTGTGAAACAAACCTCCCTAAGAAAAGAACGTTGCTATATCATGTTATTCAGATAAAGATTTTCTAATGTGTTAAGCAATACTACAAATAAGATATATCGGAAAAAAGGTGGGAAAGGAGAATTTGCCTTATCTTTGTTTCATAAATACTCCCTACGTTTCAATTTGATTCTCTGGTTTTAAGAAATAAAGAAAAATAAATTGAAACATAGAGAGTATATATATATATATATAGAACTAGGAGGCTAGAGAATACAACTCAACTTGGATCAAAATCTGACAGCAATAAAACAGTCACCTATAGCGCATAAAATTATCGCACTATAGTCACTTTGAATATAATTTTTTTTCTTGGCATCATACTTCAAGTTCATTGGGCTTTTTCTTTACAATTAATGCACTTCACACCTTCATATATGTCACTCTCTCTCTCAAATTATCTGTCGTGATTCCTTTCCACCCCTTAAAAAATATTAATTAGGAGAATTTTTAACTATATTACCCTTTGTTGATATTTGAACCACCATAACATCACCCCATAATTGAGGTATTTGTAGCCTTCAAGAACAATAACTACAATGGTGAAATGAGGAAAAATAATTAATTTGTCATAAATTTCTAAAACGACAAATAATTTGGGACGGACGGAATAACTCTACCGTCTCTAGAAACAGACAAGTATCAAAATAGATCAATAAATGAGTATACTATTGTTGCATCACAAGGAGGAGAGGGAAGCCAATGGAAGTGCTTGGAAAGAGTAAATTATTGTTGGGGAGTTGTTAATTAAGAGAGAAAATGAAATATAGAATATTCCTGCACCAATTCAATCAATCTGTATTCTTGTCAATTAATTACTCCATCCATCCAAATTTTGTGGTACCTGTCGAATTTCGAGGTCAAACGAGTTTTTTATTCAATATAACATATATACTTTGAATTGTTAATTATTGCGTCTTAAAGTACTCTTTTGCGTAGTTTCCAAATACTAGAGTTTCTTTCAAAGTATTTAAAGATTATGTGTCCGGATTTAGGATTCAAATTAAGATGTTTGACTTTCGATATTCAAACAACGTCATATAAATTGGGACAGAAGAAGTAATGAAAGTTTTTTCTAAAGAAGGAACTAATTAGTAACAAAAGTTCCACGAAATGCTTTTTGAAGGATGGAATCTATTGATAGATGCATAATGTGTAGATTACTATATCTCCTTAACATGAAGAATGTACAACTTATTATATTTTCTTCACTCTTTTGAAATTAAAGTGTATACACCACGATGACTGAAGAATGGGGACATAGAATTATAATGAGAAAGCAAAAGAAAATGGCCAGAAAAGTCAGTAGCTGAATAGACATTTTGAGCCATTAATGAATAGCGATTCAATTGGTTTCAGTAAAGCTGATATACCCTTCGTTGAAAAAGTGAAATATTTATAACCCCGTCTTTACACAAATGGCCCAGATATACCCTTCCGTCGTGTCAATTATTTAGTGTCCCAATATGTCGGTCCTTTTTCTATTTTTACCTCTCCTTAGAAGCTCCCACCCTTTTGCTCCTTTGGTGACTCGAACCCACAACCTCACTGTTGGAGGTAGAGGGTGTTTACCATCCGAGCAACCCCTCTTGTCTAATAAGCCGGTCCTGACTATTGTCTCTCAAGAAAAAAAAACATGATTACTTCAAATCCTATGTGAACTTACTTTTTCTTTATTAAATTCCTTAACCAGAAATTATAACAAAGTTCCATTTCTTAAAAGATCCATATCTAAATGAAAGCATTCCTGTAAATTCAGAAAACTAATCATGTCTTAACTACTTAACATCCTTCTAGCTTGAAAATAGCAACCAAATTCACCAGAAAGCTTAGTTTTATGAACACTTGTCAAACCAAATCAATATCTTAAAAGCATGGAAAATATATTTAGGAACCTAAAAATGACCAACTTAATGCCATGAACGGTTTTGCTTCCGAAATTGGAAATTCTAATAACACATAAAAATTCTGCGAAGGTCAGAATGATTTCCTTCTAAAATCTTGGACATGATAATATGTATGACAGTTAGACATCTTTTCACTTATTTGATAAGCTAAGAACTCCAGGCAATTAAATTAATACTTGAAGGCTCAATAATCAACCAAAAACTTCATATGTGAAATTCATACCCCCGCATGCAGGAAATGTGAAGTTGTGAAAGAAGATGATTAATTGAAAAGTGATGAAGTAAGTTGTTTCATTACCGGCATCAAGAAGATCCAAAGAGTACAAAAGTAGATATGCTAGCTCCGTTACATGACAGCAGTTAAGACACGGGAGCCAGCCACAAATTCAAAAAACTCTCTTGTCCAAATAAACATCTAAATTATGTTAGATAATTTCGGCTAATAACGACACACAAAAAAAAACTGAATCTATTTTGAAACAGCAGCCCATTTGAACTGCAATTTGCTAACCTGAACTCTCATTATCATGTAGGTAAATATATGCAGTGGAGACTTCATTTTCCTTTTCCCTTGGATTTTAAAACAGCAGCCCATTTGAAGTAACCGCAATTTGCTTCAGGATTTGATGAAGGTCCCTGAGATAGAGAATGTGGATTTTGTAAAAACAAATTCAGGAAAATAGAAGGATACATACGCAAATCTACTATTAGACATAAATTACACCATTCATAGGATGCTACATGAAACACATCATGAGAGTTGAGACTTGAGACTACCACTCATTCTCTTTGCAAATAATACAATGATTCTAGGATGTCAAAAATGTGGTCGCTAAACCCAAAGATGATATGAAGTCAAACAAATTAGAAAGAGATGCAAATTTCACATTCAGCTCCATAGTATCTTCCGACGGAGATAAACGTGAAAATTACAACAACGATAAAACCCGCCATCCACTTCATTTTTATTTTTTTTGATAACCGTGGTGTCCGGGCCAGCTTGCGTAACCTCGACTAATCCACAGGATACCTGACACCTCCTGCCAAGGTTAGAATAGATGGGAAGAAATCACCTAGTGTTTTGTCAACCTGAGACCTCAGTGCTCAACCCACTTTATTGACCACTAGGCCACACCCTTGGGTGCTCATCATCCATTCATTTTGGCAAGTAGAGAAATAACTTTATTAAATACTACCCAGAGAATGCAACAATAATTATTAGTATTATTATTATCTTGACAATGATGAGAGTGCATTAAATAACACTGGAACTCCTGTAGCTAAGTAAAACAGAGTCCTAAAAGTTCATAAGAGTACCCAGATTATGTATATTTTATTATTTACACTAGAAACCAAAAGACAGCAGAAGTCCCATATTACAAGCAGCACAGTCTTACACTTTCCTCCAAAACATCAAAGATTTTGTTCTACTCACACATACATTCCAAAGATGAATGGAAGGATTACACAAGACCTTTTAATGTCCTTAACTTTTTACCCCTCCCAACATTCCAGTGCGCCTCTCACTGAATTTGGCATTTCACATTGTACCCCAAAAGGATTTTGGAATTAGCACCACAACTACCAATTACAGTAACAAAGCAAAAGTAAATGAGACGTTTTTATCACAAGTGTCGCAGATACAGATCCCTCTTCTTTGTAAGTTGTCCTGCATTAAACAAGCCTCATGCTGCAATTCATGTGCAACAAGTCACTTCTAGGAGCCTTGATTTCCAAATCATTCTCCATCCATGTTGCTCAGACTCTTCAAAAATATCAATGGGTGTCTCAAATACTCCAAAAGTAATGCACTTTTGGAGTATCCGACACGGGTGCAACAACAGTTTTGGAGAGTCAGAACAACATAGTTCTCCATGGCAATTGTATCTCTCCTGAACCCTGATATTCGTTATTATACTATCAAAGCAGGTTACAAATTATGTTGCTCAGACTCTTCAAAGTTGGTGTTGCATCCATGTCGGATCCTCAAAAATGAACTACTTTTGGAAAATCCAACACTCAGCCGGTGGTATTTTTGAAGAGTTCGAGCAACATAGGCTACAAACACCTTGGTGAACAAATGCAAACATTGAGTCTTGGAAGCTTATTTGGAAGACAAAGCTGCTGAGAACGATCATATGTTTCACATTGATAGCTCTCAAAGGAGCCTGTTTAACTCAAGACAATCTCTGTAAAAGGAACTTCCAATTGATCAATAGATGCTACTTGTGTTTGCACAACTCAGAGTTCATCAATCATTTATTCCTACACTATCCAGTGGCTGAAAGTATAAGGATATGTTCTGATCAATCTTGGGATTAAGTTGGGCTCCACCTTAGGGTATAGGATGCTATTGGAAGGGTGTTGTAAATGGAAAGTTGACAGGGCAATGGGGAAATTCTGAAAGATGATCCCAGCCTGTAACTTTTGGTGTCTATGGCAAGAAAGGAATCAAACATGTTTTTATGGCTTTTCAACTCCAAACAACCTTCTGAAATCTAAATGCCTATTGCATCTTTTTAGCCGGAACCCCCCCTCCCCCCCACACACACAGTAAATAGTGTTGTTATCCTCCTAGATTTATCAGCTCACTCAATCTAGCTTAATCCCTCAACTTTTTGTTCTTCTGTATATTTTTGGGCCTGAACTGTGAAAAAATGTAATGGAGATAACAACTGATTACTTTTGTAACTTTCATCTTCTTGATTCCAGAAATGAAACAACTACTTCATAAAAAAAGAGAACTTAAATTGGTATTTCTAAATATCTTACGCCATTACTTCCAAGTATTAAACTCAATCCACTAACAATGGAGCATACCTCAGCTCGAGCACAGGCATAAAATCTGCGGCCCAAATTGGGCCCTGCTTTTTTAACAACCCGAGGAACACAAGGTTCTTGATGGCCCTTACAAAGAGGCACACTATTCTGCATCAATTGCTGAATCCTTTGCCACTCCTGTAATGCCACTTTCCTCTTCTCTTTATCTGAGTTGCATGCATCTAGCTGGCACTTATGTTGATTATTGTTAATTGCACTTGATCTGCAGTCCTTTGAAGCGCCACTTTCATCAGCAGCAGAAGGCAATCCATCAGGCTCAATCCGAGAATAAGAGATGTCTGTCTGACAAAGTTTAGAATCAGCAAAGCTGCTGCTAGAAGTCTCACTTCTATGTGTGCGTTTCTGGAAGAATGAGTTAAGTGTGAGCTGAGATCCCTGACCAAGCCTCGCTTTCTTCTTGGTCGCAATGCAGGGAAGAATATTAGCGTTGCTTTGAGAGCCAAGCACCGAAATCTGAGCAGCTCTACTATCATATTTCTCTGGAATTGAGAGAAAGTCTTCCTGACTTGGAATCTGAGGGTTTTCACTTTCCTCTGAAATAACTTGCTCAGTTGTTTGCCTTCTCGTGAACATTGACACTGCACTTTTGAGAAGGAAATTCAAAAGACAAACTACAATGTGATAAACTGAACACAGAGCGCAATGCTGCGCCATATTTACAAAAACCAGACTGAACATAATTTAGTAGTGCTTGCACGATGGTCAAGAGGGCACACTTTAAATGACTGATGAATAAACTCAACTAGGTGAGTGGATAAACTCAACTAGTTATACTTGACAAAAGATGGAACATCAGTCATAGTAATGTAATATGTACATCACAAACCCCACGTATCACTTTATTGGCAATCATACATGATCCTTTTGGTTGCAATAACTGACTTCTAATTATTTAAAAGCCTTTGGCATAATAGAAGATATAAGTTAGATTATTTTTTCTCAATTCCCAGGACTTTCCTCTAGTTTTCAATATTATGATGACCTCTCTTCCAAGAGACAAAATGCAATTGAGACTAACAGCTTGCTAAATGAATTAATTTTATTTTAGAATGAGGGAGAGAGATAGAGAAAATCTAAGTGACTTGATTTCTCTTCTACTCTTTCTGTTTTGAATTGATTTCAACTTCGAGAAGAAATAAGATATTGATTTGATCCACTAGGCAACTAGCATGAACTAGCCGTCAGTTAACAAAATTCCTCCAAATAACAGCATTCACAAGCCCAAAGAAGAAGAAAACAGCTTTAGGTGCAAGAGATTGTTTGCTACTTGATTGCTACCTACTCCCATCAATATTAAACCAATACTTTTTATTTGCACATCACACAAAACGGCAAAAAGATTTCTATAACATTCTGGAAATTAATTTTGGAACAAATAACATCAAAATTGATATGAAGTGATTGTGAATTGTGTGAGCTGACATCTATATCAGAAAAGTTCCAGTTAAACAAACATAACAGCGTCTCCAAGAAAATTTATATTTTAATGTAACTTGACTAAACTCTCACCAAGAGTTTGACTCCCGAAGACCTGGGGATGATATCTGGTAGATAATGGCGGGGTGCTATGCTGCAACACTTCAGGAATTTCTACTAAACTCAGGTAAACTGGAACATGATCAGAACCTTCTAATTTGATGCTCCTCCCTCCTTTCCACCTGTGGAGTGTAGATATCTAAAGTGTGATTGCCAGATCCTCAATCACCATGTTATCAGACAACCATGAGTGATAAAAGTTGCTAACATGAACAATAATGAACAATTGAAAACCCAATATAAGTTGGCCAAGATCATGTATGTGATTAACTCATCTGATACTGCCAGAGATTCTCTTTTGCACTATATATTTTCACGGGAAACGAGAGTGATAACTAAGGGTACTAGCCGGAATTTACTTGCTATAATCATTATAACAGATCAAACAGAAACTGTAACATGACAGACTTAAGAGAGCACATTTCTCTCCATCGCAGCAAAGCATCCAGGTAATCTAATCAAACTAAAGTATACAGACATCGAGCTGCTAAGTAAAATTATTATCTCTTTCAGAACTATCCTCACTTGTCTATAATTACAGAACACAATCGTGTAATTTCCATATTAAGAATAGCAAAATGTTTACCTTGGCGTATTTCCAGGTTTCCACCTTTGAAATTGCATCAATATGTCACACTCTGCAACATTGCAAGTAACAAAGTCATGCCCTTCCTGAATTTCCTCACCATGCAAGCATGATCTGGCACTAAGTATGTGATCAATCCTAGAACCATAATTAAATTCCTCAGCTCCTGTACTCTGTGACCAGCAAGTATAGGCTCCTTTTCTGTAGCAAAATACAAGATGAAGTAAGTCGACCAAAGGTTCATAAAATAAGATGACAAGAAATACAAAATCTAAAGGAAATCAAGATGAATACTCTTACTTCTTAATTGACCTTGAGAATCAAAGAAAAACTCGTCCCATATGAGTCTTTTTTTTAAAATGTGCAGTGAATGATTAAGATAGATAGGAACTAACAACGGAAATGATTTCCTCCCTTTTCCCCTTAGCCGTGTAGTGAGGATTAAGAAACTACAAAAGTAAACATAAATAGAAAGAGAGAAACCTATCAGGATGCTTTGCTCTAAAAATATCAAGGAGACGCCCTCCGTTTTGCACTAGCAATGATCTAAACCATTGTCTGAACCTGCAACGCAGTGAAAATTTACCATTTACTAAGCAGAATTGTTTTCTTAAAAGATGATACAAAAGAATTAATTTATACAGTGCATATAAAATATATATTTTTTGAAACTGGTAACTGTTATTGCATATAAAAAATTTCAGGAAACAGCTTACACGTTCTTCTCAAAATCAGGTTCTGCGTCGCACCGATCTATGGCAGCAGGAGCAATATTGAGGTCACCTACAATAATAATCCTCCTTCCTTGATGCATGAGGCACTCCCATCTTCTCTACATAAAGATTACTAGTATGAAGCAAAGAGCGTGAAATTCAGAAATGCAGGTTTACAATGTACATAACAGGCAGTTTCTGCAGTCAATGAAGAAATATGGTAATAGACATAATATCCATGAAAAGATAGCAGGTATGTGTAAAAAGCAGAAATAATTGGTTAACAAAATAGAAAGAGAAGTACATGTCACTGAAGTAACATAAAACAACCATAAATAAGCGGCAGTAAAGCATGTTAGTAAAAACATCAATCAAATTGATGCTTTCATTTCCTTGTCCCTTTATAAAAAATACAGTAGGTAACTTGATTTTTCCAATCCTTCTCTTTAAAAGAAAGGAGAAATTTAAGTAAGCAAACACACCAAAGGATGACACCAACCATAGCCACCTTTCTATCACCAAGAGGGCTCAAGATGCCACAAAAACGATAAAAGCTCTAGAAGAATGACCAAGTCATCCTTGAGGAATTAGCCATGTCTTTTTTCTTTTTCTGATGAAGTAATATCTTTATTGACGTGTGGACTCTAAACGCCCAGTTAGTAGTATAGAAATGAGTAGAAACCTACAAAAAAAGATATGGTTCTCTACAAACAACATTCAATCTTCTATACACAAAGGAACCTCACAGGTGCACCAAAAAAGGGAGAGGTTATTCCTCAATTGTATAAAGTTCATTTCAACATCTTCAAAAGCTCACCTAGTTTTTTCTCTCCAAACGACCCACATAAGAGCTAGTGGAGCAACATTCTATGCCCTGCGTCTCCTCTTCCATCTATCGCAATTCCAACTGAACATTAACTCTTTCACCGTGTCTAGCATAACTCAAGATAGTCCAAACTAACAGGATTCCCAGCATAACCTCCAGGCTACCTGACAATGAAGGAGGAGATGGTCGACGTCTTCACTCGAGCTTTTACACATAAAACACCAACTAATGTACGTAACCTTCCTCTTCCTTTAATACTCTACCGACAATATCACTCCTCTTCTTAGAAGCGAATTGAAGAAACACATCTTTCTGATTACTTTTGGAATCCAAACCAATCTATGTTGAAATGCAACCTTTTTCCTAACTAGGAGTTTCTCATAGAATGACCAAACAGAAAACAATCCATTGCCCCTCTCCCCCTCCAACCTCCATACATCTTGGCTATTCTGTGGTGTTCCTTGTTTGTGAAGTTGCTCAACTAGATTTTGGAACTACGACACTTCTCAGTCTAGAAAGTTCCTCTTAAAACTGAAATCCCAAAAAGATTCTTCATATTGCAGTATGAGTCTTCCTAATTTCTGCTACGATTCATCTCCTTTTCCGTATATTTATTAAACCAATCTACAAAACTAATGTACCATGTAGCAAGCAAGCAAGCAATTGAAGCATGATACTAGCTCCCCAGATTCCAAACATCCTTCATCATATACTACATCCATATATATTTAATCCTTCAGCCATTACAACTCTAAAAGACTAGAACAACTGCAAATATCAAAAAATAGTGTTCAACAACAAACTTCTCCCAGCTAAAGAATTGTAAATTTACATCCCAGATAACACAGATACTTTCCAAAGCCACAGTCATGCTGTGGTCAAGATTTTGATCCCTAGGTAAATGACAACAATGAGGCAACTACATTGGATTCCCACATCATTGTCTAAATAGGATTTCCGAAGTACTCAGATCCATTTTCTAAGCCTTTGCACCCACTATATTTAATGTTGTGTGTGACAACAATCTTTTCTATGTTAACATTTAGATCAACTACACTCTGATCCCAAATTAGTTGGGATGGTCTATATGAATTCTCCATATCTTTTCTGCTTTATTTGGGTCCCATTCATTCCAATAATCTGTGTTAAGATTTGGTGCAACTAAAACTTCAAATGAACCTCTGTAGTGAACTTATGACCAATAAAGAAAACAAACACAATGCATAAGAATACAGGATGCTTGAGATATTTGGTGCTAGACATCCTCATCAATAAAGCAAAAGCTAATTTTATATTTGAAAATAGGAGAAAATATCATTTCTCAGGTTCTCATAATTTGAAAACCGAAGTGGGAATTGATTACCTCTAACATCTTAAAAAATGTGAGCTTAAATTGGATTCTTTCAGAGTCATCTTGAACAGCTCTGGGCCCATATAAATTGAATAGAACTGCAAGAAGAAAACATTTGCCAATCACCAAACTGTGGTAGGAAATAAGATACTTGAATGTGCAACAAAACATTAAGGAAAAGTTTTTAAAAAAAATTGAAGAGTAATATCACATAGTGAGTTGGAAAAAGAGGACAAGGCTCGGGAAAAAAAAATTAGACTGTGATTTGTATTACAATTAAGAATCAGACATCCCTGTCGTTTTCGTGGATAGCATGTACTCACCAAAATGACCATGATCAGTGATCAGACAACGTCCCTCACTATCAACTTGAAGAAGCTCATCTCTAGAAAAGCACTCGAGGCCTTCTGCTATTGAAGGGCACACCTCCTTTCTAGGTTCATATCCTTTAGATGTTGCGAGGAGACCAGTGAAGCCTTCTTCTGCAGAAATCGGCAGAGCTACTTCATTGCTCATGAATGCAGATTTTACACGACAAAAGGTAGCAACACCTGGACAAATAGACATAAAGACAATCGTTTGTTTCATTAGCTACATTGTCCTACTTCAGACATACCAAGTTTTAAGAGAAATGTCAAAAAATATACAAGAAAAAAATTCCTTAAGCTTCACCAAGCATAACTTATCCTTGTTGATCATACATTATCCGCAATCCACAAGATTTTATTATTTTCTTTCTTAAGACTTAAGACTCTCTATGTTTCATCAACTTCAACAGCACTCAACGAGTTCTTTAGGGAGAAAAAAATGAAAAGGCAAAAAAATAATATCCAGCTTTGACACATACAGAGAATTAAGGGACAAAGGAAATTTAAATTGACACTACAAAATGATTAAGGAATCTGATCAGCTTTTCCATTTACAACCTTAACAGTTGCCCTCCATACAAAGAAGCTTTTATAATCCTAAACACGGTGAAAACAGAGAGAGATGCAGGGTATTGTAGGTATGACGAAAATGTTCTCAGATGAAATCATTTTCCAGTGTCATGTTATTTTCAGTTGCTGCAAATATATCAAAAATGAGCTGCTCGTCCATACCATATGCACCCTGTAATTGAGCTAGTCCAAACTTTCCCTACCGGTTAGGATCAGTTCAGCTACAATTCATTGAAAAAATTAACTCAACTGAGATTGACACAGAATGGACAAATGCAAATTTAGAGTACCTATCAATCAATCAACTACACCTCAAGAAGGGAGGCTGAATGTTGTATACAACGTCACAATTATTTATATGTATATAAAACAGATGTTGAATCTCCTTGATTTCTTCGTGTATTTAATTATTTATACTTGAATTGCCTTAGTGAAAATTCTCGCTCAGGCCCTCCACCTCAACCTAGGCCACTTGTATCAATCCTCTATATATGTTCCCCTCTATCATATTCCGCTCCAATACTCAATAACTCTCCACTTCTTTCGGGCATATTTCATTCCAGTATTCGATAAAAAAATTGTTGATTCGTGTTTGGTCTCTTTGGACAATCCTCCTCTCATGAGCTAGCTTTTGATATTGAATAAAGCACAAAGTTCATTTCTTTATCATGGTATCTGGATCATGCATTTCTCAATTCATTGTTTACCTGAAGTTGATGTCTAGGACTTGTGAAGGGGTGTTGATTCTTCCACATGGGTTGTGGATGGGTGTTTGGTCTCATTATATGAACCTGGACAATTCTTCTCTCATGAGCTAGTTTTTGAGGTTTAGTTAGGGCTCAAAGTCCACTTCTTTGTCATGTTATTATAGTCTCAGGTTTATCCCAATTCATTATTTACCCAATGTTGGGCCACACCTTATATTGTACACGCTCCAAATCTATGTTGGTCAGACTCTTCAAAAATGACATCCGGTGCATGTCAAACCCTTCAAAAGTAGTGCATTTTTTGAGAATCCGAGACTGGTCCGGCAACATTTTTGGAGAGTCCAAGCAACTTAGCTCCAGAACTCTGGTCCTAGGCATGCAGGATGTTGATTCTCCCACATCTTGATGGGTGTTTGGTCTCCTTATAAGTAGGAAAATCCTCTCCTCACCTCATTATCAAGCTTTTGAGGTTGAATTAGACCCAAAATCCATTTTTTAATCTTGGTATGAGAGTCGGGCTCATCCCACCACCTTATATTGTCCTCTTGGGTGTGCACTGTGCAGGGTGTTGGATTCTCCCACATAGCTCCTTATATGGTGTTGGATAATCCTCCCCTCGTGAGAAAGCTTTTGGGGTAGCCTTTAGACCCAAAGCCCATTTCTTTATTAAACTTTAAGCACTTTTTTAAAGTCTATCCAAAACTCACCCTTAAAAAAAATAGTTTTTTTTCAAATTGCAAACACAAGCCCTAACACAAATGTGAAAAATAAATCAAATTGCAAACACAAGCCCCAACACAACTGTGAAAAATAAAAGGAGATATTAAACATGAAACTTACCGGAATATCCAGAAGAGCGTCCACGATCAGAAGTACGAGTGCAACAAGAGAAGAAAGACTCATAACCTTCAGCACGAACCAAATCGGCTCGAAGATCATGCTTCGACAACTTTGTCTCCTGAAAACAGATAATATCAGCATCAAGCGAATCCAACAATTTGAGAAGTGAACCGTACTGCTGTATGCGTGGCCTTAAACCGTTCACGTTGTACGTCACTATCTTCATTCTTCTTCCAATTCAATTCATCAGAAGATTGCAGAACCAACAATGGAGGTCAGTAGTAGTAAAGCAACTGTGCGAAATAAATTGGACTTGTGATTGCACACTACTTCTATATTACGAGAGAAAATTTTAACTTTTTTAAAAAGTATGATTTGGGATTTACGAATACAAAAATTGACCTAAGTTTATATTTTATAAAAATTATCTCACTTTTATATTTATTAACCATTTATTTCATATGTAAATAAAATTTATAATTCATATCATTATATTTTAAAGCATTTATATCTTATATAATGATTACTCTCGTTATTATAAAATTTACTAGTACTTCAAATCAATTCCTACTTCATTTATATTCATCAATTTCATTGTTTTTTATCAAGTTTATTTACTAACCAAATTGATCAACAAATGGCTCAAAGTAACAATGTCGATTCGTCGTCTATCGAGAAATGCAAGTTCAACGTGAGAAGATTGTCAAATACTATGTGGGAGGATTATATTAAAGATTAGTACACTACAACTTATGTTCAAATTTATTTTTTTAGGAATAAGGCCCAAGTACCTCCTAGATTGTAACTGAAATCTCAGAGAGACACCTTAACTAAACTAAGTTTCTATTACCCCCAACTCATTTTTTGAAAATTTATACACCTTTTGGCTTGCGTGGCACATTCTATGACTCTATGTAGTTTAGGTGTGTGGGAGCTGTTTGGATACCACATAAGTCAAAAATGTGTACAAAATTATCAAAAAAAAATGGGTTCAGGAGTAATAGGACTTTAGTTTAGTTACGGTGTATCTATGTGCTTTCGATCATAGTCTAAGGGGTACTTACCTTATCCCTTTTTTTATTGAATTAAAGTTTGATCAATAAATGTTAAATATTTTTAGAATATCTTTGTGATAGCATATCGTGCGATTTTATAAACTTTTGCTTATTTGGTAAGAATGTATAAAGAATTGGGCAAATTTTAATAATTTTACAACTTACGAGTTTTTTATTATTATGAAAAACAATACCGCATAAAAAATCCAAGTCATATGTCCAAACAAAACTTCAACTTCATCTCATGATTTCATATCCATGGCCAAACGAGCCTTTAGTCTTCTCTTTGTCTCCTTCTTCGTCTTTTTTTTAATTCGTCATACTACAAACGTGAATCATTTTAAGCAAATTATATATTTTAAAAAATTGAAATACTAAAAGGATTTTATATCTATTGCTTCGAGGTGATGTTGAGCTGATCAAGATTGAATAGTCAATTGTATACTTCATGTATAGTTAAACGATATTCAGTTTTTTGAGTATATCATAATGTATTGTCAATGTATATAGTTCATGTATTGTTAAACAATGTTCAATTTTTCGATTGTATCATAATGTATAGTCAGTGTATAGCTCATATACGTGTAGTCAATATTTTTTTTGACTTTTGACAAGCTACATTGTATACGTATAGTTTATTTGACTTTTGACTAGTTTTTATGTAAATAAAAGATATTTATATTTGTTGTAAACTAATTACTTTATTGTATATATTTGAAATTGTCCAATATCAAATATAGCGATAGTTTGGATAGTTACCAAATGTGGCAAATCTCGCTATGTATTAGTAATACAACATTATCAGAGCAAATTATTGCAACACTGATAGAGAGTAAATTTTACTCATGAACTCTCACTATATTTGGTAATTTATTAAAACTTTTGCTATGCTTGGTAATTATAGTGCATACAAGCCCACAACTCTAGTTTTTGTATCCTCTCAATCCCAAACAAGTTCATACAACAACAGACCAATGTTGTCCCACAAGTGAAATCTGAAGAGGTTAGGATGTACGCAAACCTTCTCCCTACATTTTTGTGGGGTAGAGAAAGATTATTTTCGATAGACTACTTCGATGTGGCAGTGTACTTAAAGATGGTACAGAAATGGGTAACAGTTTCTGAACATGTGCCTTGTATCATACAGAACAAACCTTTTTGATACAGCCAATTTACATTGATGGCATATTTATGACATAATATTAGAATTTGGAAGGGAGTACTTACTTAACCTGGAAACTCACAAAAGTGACAGAATATACACTAAAACTACCAGATTACAAGACATTGCAACTGGTTGTTCAGGGAAAAGAAGCAACTTCATGCCAAATTCTTTTATGAAAGGGGGAAAGGAAACTCAACAAACACACTTGGCACGACGACCACTAGCTACAAAAGTGCCACGTGGAAGCTACACGTCTCTAAATACCATCATCTCGGAAGCCATCCATGTAGAGAACATGCAGCACACTTGCACAAGCACAAGAGAACATGTATACGAGCATCATCTTCCCACAATTTTTTTCTGATGAAGCCCATTGTCCATCTCTCCGTTTTATACATCTTTACAAAGTTATATTCCCCGTGAATCTCTCACTGTTGGTGAACTCATACTAGCAGTTCTTAAAAGTCTACGAAATTCTGATATGCTTATCTTTCCGTCTTTGTCAATATCTGCTTCCTCTAGAAGTGGATCTATGGAGCCTCTCAAGCCCGTGTGCTGCAAAAGAATAGTATCATGTAAGTGAATGCCAAATATTAATGTGGTTATATTATCTGGTATCACTCTTAAGGGTGATGAAGCATGTAATTTTTTGAGTTAGCATGCTATAATTCTTAGCAACTCTTGCTTCTTCTCTTTTCTGTCTTTTTCTTGGGGTGCCAAAGGGAGCAGTGATTTGGAGTTGTCCAATCTCCGTCTCAGTGAGGTTTGCAAAGCAAACCAAGTCTCGCGCCCAGATAAAGGAGGACGTTTGCAGTGGATAGATGACCACCATAAATATCAATTGAATCAATCAGCCATGGCTCAATCCTAAGTGACGACCAGCATAAAAATAATCTTAACAATGATTAAAAGGGCAGCCCGGTGCACTCAGCTCCCACTATGCGCAGGGTCCGGGGAAGGGCCAGACCACAAGGGTCTATTGTACACAGCATTACGGTTCTACAAAAGATTGTTTCCACAGTCCGACCCATGACCTTCAAGTCACATGGCAACAATTTTACTAGTTACGCCAAGTCTCTCCTTCAATGATGAATCATCTAAATTACACAGAGGATTCATAAAGAGCAACTAGTTTGGCATTGAGGGGTAGTTAATCGCCTAATTGATTTGTAGGGTTGGTCAACGGCATGGTTAATGGTAATAACTGACATCCAAGATGCTATGAACCGTTGTTCCTGGAAGAAGACTGTAAAAATATCACATACTAAGATACTAACCATTTTAAGTTCTTCTGGAGTAATGAATCCATCTCTATCAACATCAAATTTCTCAAAAGCAGCTTGTGATCTTTGCTGCCACTTTGTAGAATTATGCTCCTCCAACTGATGGACATGAAGAGTGGCAGCCACAAACTCCGGAAAATCAACAAGCCCATCTGTGTTACTGTCAATCTGCCAAGCAATGAACAAAATACTTTAGGTCTCAGAACTGCAGAAGAGACCATATAGTAGAAAGTAATGAACTTGCATATGATGAAAGCTACAAAGATTATTATATTAGTAGGCACTTGGCAGTAATATTAGCATTGACAATAGAGTAAAGTTTGTAACAAGGATTATGGTGCAGGGACAATTTGGAATATACAATCTGACACAAAGAAACCCCCATATATTTGGTCACCAATTTAGCAATGGTGTAGGACAGGCTTGCACACACCTTAACTATTCCATCAAGTGTCTCTACCTCCCACCATCACAAGTACCAAGTAATTTTGCCTCAATAAGGCTCAAGCAGATGGGAAGAAGTCACTTAACGTGTTCTGTCACTTGCTGGATTTGAACCCTAGTCTTTCGTGACTTCCATCCCACTTCATTAACTACTAGGTAACACTCTTGGGTGCATTCGATAACCAATTTCTTCTAAGGAGCTTGCACCTATTCCTTGCTATGATCTTCTTGCACACACCTCAACTAATCCATTGAATGTCTCCACCTCCCACCATCACAAGTACCGGGTAACTTCGCCCCAATAATGCTCAGACAGAGAGGAAGAAATCACTTAACATGTTTGGCCTCTTACCGGATATGAACTCTAGTCTTTGGTTTTCATTCCACTTCATTGACTGCTAGACAACACTGTTGGATGCATTTGGTAAGCCATTCTTCTAAAGAGCTTGCTCCCTATTCCTTGCTATTATCTTCCTTTTTTTTTAACATGCTTCTTGTTATATATTATTAAAGTAGTTCCAAACATGCAACAGCCTAAGGCAACAAAAGTGTTGTACTTAGTAATAATTATCTTATTATTTATTAGGTGTCATGTTTTGCTCTGATGCTTCATTCCAAGATAAATAAGTTTACCGCTTGAAGAATCTCAAGAACTCGTGATTCTTTCATTTTCCATGGGAGATCCTTCGCAAGGGCCTGCATTAGAAATGAATACGGTAAGTCACCAAACCGATGACGATATATATATATATATATATGCATACACAATGTTTTTGATCAAGGCATATATACAATTTTTTTGCATCAAGATAACACAAAATAGAGATGTCTCAAATGTTTGCCAATACTCATTGAGAGTTGTAAGGACGAAACAAGCTCTAACACGAAAGATGAGAAATACCTGTCTCATTTCTTCGAGACTGATGACACCATTCTTATCCACATCAATTGCAGAAAATTGATCCCGCAGATCAGCAATCTCCTCCTCATCAAGTGTGCTAGCTAACGCCTGCAAGATAGTGAAACAGCATCCAGAAATTTACGTTTTGTATATCTGAAGTTACCATATCACAAAAAGGTCTAAGAAATAAGAAAGCAATGAACTTACCCGTAAAGCAAACTGTTTTAGATGACTGTATCTGACAAATTGCCGCATGTTGGATAAAACAGATATGTCCAGTGGAATCTCAGATGCATCCCCTCCCTCTCGGACCCATGGATGTGCTGAAGATGTTCGAGTAGATAATTTTCAAAACAATTGTTCATATAAATTTAAAGGAATGACCACAGTAATATTTGTTTACTAATTTATTCGAACACTACGACATTATGTTTTTATTTCCAAGCACTACAAACAAGTAAGCATATGCTGCATATCTGAAAGTTGTGCTATAAGTTATCAAAATGCAGAAGCTGTACATCTGGACGGAGAACCATGATTGATATCTATTACCAAACATTGCTGATGAAGTAGGTGAATGAAATGGATAAAGTGAAGTGTACAAATCTTTTTAAGTGAACCTTGAGCTACTGTCGATACCTCAGTTTTTCATCACCATAACACCTTAAAATCACTAAGAAAAATTGGTGCTTGTGAAAGAACGTGAAGAGACAATTGGAAACCTTAAGACAGATGATGATTATAGACCCTTTCAGATGCTCTTGTATTGCAGGTGTGAAGATTTTTAAGGTTTAACACCCTTCTGTTGCGCAGTGTTGTCAAATGTGCGCTTAAGCCCTGAAGTGAGGCTCATAACTTGTTGAGCGCTTCGTCTCATTTAATGTGCACTTCAGTGTCGTCATTAAAGTTCTAAGGCACACTTTTCCTTGCCAATGAGCCTATTCTGAAGAGGCAACACTAAGCCATTGATATTTTACTTTATTGTAAAAAAGATTCAATTCTTTTGTACAAATATTTGTCATTCATGCTCATAATCATTAGTCTTGGACTAAACATATATACTTGTATGTTTTCTCCCTTTGCACCTTTTTTTTATTAAAGCCCATGCTTTATTTGCGTTTAGCACTTAAAGCCCCAACAAACCTTAGAGCTTTTATGCGCTTTTTGCTTTTGATAACACTCCCAATTCTAGGTTTCCCACACCAACTTTAATGTGGAATGAGGCTTGCTAAAGTTGGTGTCAATACCATGTGAAAGAATCTGAGCATCCAATCCAAACCTTAAGGAAATAGGTGGAGTGGCCCAAGATTTTTATGTACCCCTTGAAAGCCCTTAGCTGATATGAGAAACTTTATACAGCTTTAACAGTACAAACTCAGGATGATATTACTTACATAGGGCCTGAGCGGCAGTAAGTCTAGCGCGAGGATCCTTCACCAGTAATTTCTTTACAAAATCTTTAGCACTGTTGCTTATGTTAGACCATGGCTTGCGACGAAAATCAGGCTTGTTCCGCAGGACCTTAACATTTTGGAAGCAAAGTTAGAGAAACTATTCAAAACCAGGTAAATCACAAAGAATTTACACAATATAAACGTTGTTCTTCTTGAAGAAGTAAAAGTACTTAAATGTCTTGTAGGAAGAAAAATGCTTTGGATAAGAGTCTCTCCAAGGAAGCATCAACCAAAAGTGAATTATGAACAAAATAAATAGCAGTAGCTTCTTTGGACTCAAAAGAGAAAACAATGAAAACTTAAGATCAAAATCACTCAAGAATAAAGTGAAACAAAGTAAAATGTCCACAAAGAAAAAAATATCACAGTATCATAGTTAAGATGTTTACGAGAGCATGCAACAAAAAGTGAATGGAAATTCTGAAATTCCAAGAGAGATGAGATTTATTAAGGGAGTGTTAACTTCAAAAAACCACTTAAAGGTAAAAACAAACCTGAAACACACTATTGAAAGGACAAATAAAGGTAAGCATATAACTTTTATACAAAATCTGCAAGTTCATGACCCTATTAGAGCCCTAAAATTGTGATATCCTTTCTTTAGGTTTCCCAAGTTGAAACAAAAACTGAAATGTTTCTAAATTACACGTAATATATTAGCAACTCACCTCCTTGAATATACCATCCTCAGTTTTGTCCCAGAAAGGCCGACGACCACATAGCAAAATGTATGTAATTACGCCAATACTCCACACATCTGATTCAGGTCCTGATCTACGCTTTAATACCTCTGGAGCTACATAATATGCACTGCCGACAATGTCTTGGAACTTTTTCCCTGCATATATAAGTTTCCTATGATAAGTTTATAACTTTACAAGAGAAAACCACAACAATAGCCTCCCAGATCATTGAAGAACTTGGCAGACGTATTAAGAATATTAGTACTTCAGCAAGACCAAAATCTGTGGCAGGGAATCCAATCACCTGGTCTGATGAAGTCTGAAAGACCAAAATCTGTGGCTTTTAATGGTGAATCCTCCTTTGTAGACTTAAAGAGAAAATTCTACAAGGAAAAAAAGTTTGTTTGAGAAGAGCAATATCAAGCAGCATTACCAAGCCAAAAGTAGTATCGAACTGCTTGCACACCTCAGGTTTCATATCACGATGCACCAAACCATGTAAATGACACTCAGCTGCCACTTTTAGCATCTGGCGTACAACTATTGCTGCATCTTTCTCGGTATACCGACTGTCTTTTCTGATTAGACAAATTATGTCAACCCTTATCAGTAAAACTTCATAATCAGCAATTTGAATAAAGACCCGGGGTTCTGCAACTCACAAATAATCAAATGAAACTGGTAATTTCAGAATACTTACTTGGACAAAATTCGGTCCAATAATTCTCCACCTTCACATAACCTAAAAGATAACAAAAACTGAAAAATCTTAACTTGTCATTCAAGTGGAAGGATAAGTAGTAGGGAAATAAACCAGGACCTGAGAGATTTAAAAAAGAAAAAACTTACTCCATTACGATGTACACATAATTATCATCCTCGAATGAATTATAGAATTGAACCACATTCTCATGACCACCTAAGGCCTTCAATATCTTGACTTCTCGTTTCACATCCTCAACCGCAATGGGAAGAACCATCTGCAGCAAAAAACGAATTGGTACGATACATTGAAACTGTGATTGACTGGTAAACAGAAGACTAGATAATCATACAATTAATGTAAAAGTTAACAAGATTGGACAATAGATCAAAAAAAAAACACTTCGAAATTCGTATTTTCAAAATTCATAGGCCCATCATCCTATAGTGTTGGTGAAAACTCCAGATCTGATGAGAGGAGATTATAGGAGACAAAGCAGGCAGAACATTTTACCAAGAAAAAAATAAATTACAGGCCAACAGTGCAGACTTGCTGCACCATGGATCAGTGGATAAACAAACATTTGAGAAGTCATTCACCCATAAGAAATAAAAGATTCTGCAAGTGCTCTATAGACTAGAAAGCAGCTTTTATCTGAACCAGGTCAGTTAGCCATTTTCCAGCAAATTAAGCAAGACAATAACAGCAGAATTGCTCATGACAGCCAATAGTTCACCATTGACTTCAGTTTATGATTCTCTGAAGTTCGTTGACTTCAGATCGCTACAAGTCCACAATCCCCAAAAGATAACCAACCACCAAGTGCAGCTATGTTTTTCAAATATGATGTCTGTTTACATAGCCAGATTCAGTCTCTAGCCAATTAAACATCTACAATAACTACTTAAGCAGGAAAAATCAAGATTCCACCAAAGATACACCTTTTCAGCCAGAAAAAGCTAGTACAATAGAATGAGATAGCACTAAAAAAAGCATAGGCATCTACCAACAAAACCAACACTAGAGTGGCTGACGGATATACTTTTCTAAGAACCTAAAGACTGAGTCAACAAGAACAAGATGAGCCTACAGAAGATTTCAGAATCACTGATGACTGCCATCTTCCAAATATCTCTGTCAGAATCTAACATCTCAGAAACACATAATAGATTCAAAACAAGAACACAAACAATCCTCTAGAACTTAATAGGGCAAAAACTGTCCACAACCCCTACATGTGAAAATCAATAGGAAAAATGAAGTCTTTATACTTCAGGGGAGGGGATTACAAGGTGCGGAATCAAACACTAGTCAACAAGGATGAACTAACCAACTAAGCAGCTAAGATTAACCAGGAAAAATGAAATCAGCTATACAAAAGAGGAAAAAATTATCTTTTTTTGATATGGTAATACCTTGTTTTTCTCAATTCTTTTGACAGCCACACGATCTCCTGAAGATTTATCTGTAGCAACATATGTATAACCAAATTGACCATGACCCAACAATTTCCCAATTGTATATCTCTTTTCAAAATCTTTATCATACCCAAAATCTGTTCTTTTCCCACAAGGAATAACCCCACCTTGTCTTCTTGAACTTGGCTTAACATTCTGCTGTGAATTCCTAGGTTGTTTTTGTTGGTTTTTCTGGTTAATATTACCTTTATTCGACCCTTCTTGATTTCTTGAATTAACAACCGTTGTTGAAGGTGCTTTTGAGGTTTCCCTGCGGTTTGGATGAACATTTACCGTTGTGTTTGTGTTTGTGGTGGTATTGTTGGTTGAAGGGGTATTGCTATTTGAGCCACTAACTTTGGAGCTTGACAAACAACTACCCATTTTGTCAAATGATGTAAAAATGCAATCTTTTTTAGATCATTAGACAAATGAACAAAAATCAAGAATTGGGTATTGTTGTATTTGTACATATAATCAAAAGAAAAGAGAAGCCCCCTATATTTGGGTGAGAATGTGAAAACAATAATGAAGATTTAAGAGGAAAGTTTGAAGTAGATAGGAGGAAGAAGAGAAGAAAGAGAGGGGTAGGGGGGTGGGGGGTGTTGATGATGGTGGTGGTCAAAGAGACTTTTTTTTTGGAAGAAGGACGAGGGAAAGTGGGGGGTGGGGGTTGCTATGAAAAAACCCCTATTTTTTCCAGTTTGGATTTTGGTGAAAGTTGAAAAATAATAATCACATTTTTATTTTTTTTATTTTTTTAAGGTTTCTTTCTATTTTGTCTATGGTGTTCTTGGCTTCTTTTTTTTTTAGTTTGAAGATTCTTTTAGGGTATGTTTTGCTTTGGGGAGTAGAAGCCAAGTCCACTCCTTGCAAGAGTATTCCACACGGCCTAATAAGTACTCGTTCGGTATTCAATATGTTTATTACGATTTGATTTATTTTTTGAATAAAATGGAGAGATTTCAATCATTCAACTACAACTCAAATTGATATTAAATGTGAAGACTCAAAAAATATAGTGTGAGTTTTATTGTTAAATCATGATTGACAAATTATTAAAATGATTTTAAAATTTAAATTATGAAGTTGAATAATTCAAGATCATGATTTTGTACAAAATCTTGAAATTATTAATATATTAGTCACTTCAAATTTTATGAGAGAATGAGGTTATAGCATAACTTTATTATTTATAATTATGCAATCACTAATTTCTGATTGTTATACGCAATTACGCACTATTACCATAAATAATCAAAGTTACCAACTTTTATTGTACAATTACTATTATCGTCATCTTCTTTCCACCAACCACATTTACAAGAATACAACCTCCATCATACATTTATTAGGCATAAATTTGAACAGATTCTCTATTATTCTTGTCGTGTTTCTAAGTATACACACGTTTATAAAATTTTATGATATGATTCGTGTATTTAATATCACGATAGATTGCATAATATTAAATATCTCCTTTATTTTTATAAATTGGACTATTTCTTTACTTATAAAATATCTTATCACGTTTTAATATAACATTAAATCAATTGCATCTACTTCAATCTCTCCAACATGCTTTCAACCTCCACAGGAATACTATTTAGACTACAAGACTTTCTAATAGCTAAAATAAAATAAAATATTATACCTACACATGAGGAGGTCTAAAATGTTATTCTCATAATTGGTCAAAATGGCTTCTTCATCTCTTCTTGATTTCACTATTTTATGTCAAATACTTTTTGGTAATTGTCTTTAATACACTTCATCTGCTTAATTTAGATATTGAAAGGATAAACAATCATTATTTATTTAGCATTCAAATTTAGAAACATCTTAATAATCATATATACATTTCAATTTATCATCTTCATATTAATAAAGCAAAAGAAACATAACATTATTAAAATTCTTATCATCAATTTGTTTGACCTGTAGTATTAAAGAAATAAAATCTGTAATAGTATATTAGTTACAATTTTTGTCAGGCTATCATTTAGTGCTTATAGATATTTATATGTAATTACCTCATAAGTTAATTGATTGCATAAATATTTTACATCAACAATACATAGGATTTAAACTCATATCAGAATGCTTGAGTCTAATCCACATAATTACAAATCACAATCAATATTTATATATTTATATGAAATATATTTATATTATTATTATTATAAACAAACACCAAAAAATTTCTTCTGTGGTCAAAATAAACATTTAGACTTCACTAGAAGTAATTAGTAGGATTTTGAAGAGATGCAAGTTGCATGAAGATTGAAAACGTGGGTGAAATTTCTTTTTTCTGAAAAATAACTTCTGTTAAAATAAGGAAAATATATTATTTTTAATTATGAGCGAAGTTAATTTTCTTATAACCATCATAATATATATTTCATATTTTTTTATTTCAAATAACAATAAAGTATTATTATTAATCTCTAATATTCAAATGTTTCATCAAGACCGTCTTTAATTTTGTCGATACATTTATTAATCTATCATCTATTTTATTAGAGAAAAGGATCAAAATGGTCCTTTATGTTTGAGTTAAGAATTAAAGTAGTCCTTCTCTTTTAACATGGAGCACTAATAGTCCTCCATGTTTTATGAATTGGTACACTTTTGGTATTCTTCCAAACATATGCCTATTTTTTAATAGAGCCTTTCTTTTGCACGTGAGAAAGCATATACATGATAATTTTAATTTCACCATTGCAAATCAAATTTAACCGTCTTCTTTGATAACTCTGTATTCACTTGGGGGGGGGGGAACTTTCTCACGTGCAAAAGAAAGGTTGGGTTAAAAAATAGACAAATATTTGGAAGAATACTAAAAATGTACCAATTCATGAAACATGGAGGACTATTAGTGCTCCATATTAAAAGAGAAGGACTACTTTGATTCTTAACTCAAACATAAAGGACCATTTTGATCCTTTTCTCTATTTTTTCATTCATCAATCAACTAACATTTTTCTTAATAATTTTTCCAAAAACTGATTTACATAGTGTCAATCACACCCAAAGAAAATAATAGTAAATATAAATTAAACTTATAACAATAGCCTCCTATCTTTTAGTCAAACACCATTTTAAAATGAAAATTGTGTCTACATGATTGATTGTTTATTATTTTGGATAAGCTAATAAGAAAGAGTCAAAGATCCTTTCTTTCTTGGGAAAAGGGTCTAAAATACCCTTAAAATTTTAAAAATGGTACAAAACTACCCTCCATCCACTTATTGGCTCCAAAATATCTTTCTCATCCATCTATTGGCCCCAAAATACCCTTGTCATCTACCTTTGGGTTCAAAATTGACCACTTATTTAACAGTTTTAAATTTAAACTATTTAAATTTTTTTTTAAATTCGTGGCACTCAATTATTTGTTATAAGTTAACTTATTAATATAATTTATAAACCCCCATTACCCATCCATTACTAATTAAAGGCATAATACATATATTAGACCCTAAACTTGACTTCAAATTTCAACTTTGACCTCCAACTTTCATAGTGCACAAACAAACACTTTAACTATCCAACTTTTTAACAAAAAAAACACTCGAATATTTCAGGCAAAATGCGTGATATACAAATGCGCTGACGTGAAAAAGTGAACCACTCCATTGTTGCCAACTAACTAAAATAAATACACCTAGATTTTAAAAATAAATTATAATATAGGGTGTGTTTGGTATGAAGGAAAACATTTTCCGGAAAAAAAATTTAAGTTTGTTTTTAAAAAATATTTTAAACTTCAAAATTTTATTTTTTTCACCCCTACCCTCGACTCCCCCACCCCCCACCCACCCACCCACCCACTCCCTACCAGCCCCCCACCACCCCCCAAAAAAAATTTAAGTTTATTTTTAAAAAATATTTTCAACTCAAAATTTCTTTTTTTCACCCCTACCCTCGACCCCTCCACCCCCCTACCAGCCCCCCACCCCCAAAAATAAATTTAAGTTTATTTAAAAAAAATATTTTTAACTTCAAAATTTCATTTTTTCATCCC
>JAJOOS010012207.1:0-47966 GCA_029582725.1 Solanum chiquidenum
CCTTCAAGAGAGTGTGCACACTCTCTATGCCATGTCAGCTTTTGTGGTGTATTTATTCCATTTTAAATTAGTTTAGGGGGGTAATAGGACCCTAGTTAAGTTTAGGTGTGTCTCTGGGATTTCGGTCATAGTCTAGGGGGGTACTTATGCATTATCCCTAAATAAAATAATAATTTAAATATACCGACCTCTTAAGGTCGGTATTTATTAATATATTTTAAAATAAACTCACCTTTTGAGGTCGATTTTATTAATTAAAATTATATATAAATATATATTACATAAATTTAATTTAACTACAAATCAATAGAAGTTTAATTTTATAAATTTAATTTTATAAATTTAAATTATATACCTCCTAATTATATAAATTTAATTTTATCGATCAACAAAAGTTTATCAATATCAAATTTAATATATAAATCTCCTTAAATTGATCATTGGTATTTCTTTAATTGACAATGTAAATCATATTTGAACCACTAATATATAATACTTGATTTGTTAAACTACTCGAGAAGTATATAATCAATGTATTTCATACTCCGATGAATTATCCTTTACATGTCATTGTCTACGATATGATCACTACACTTGACATCCATTCAAGATCGAACGTAATAATCTTGATAGAACTTGCTTTGTACAGTAATTTACGATGTTCTATTGTCTATTTCATAAAATGAGATAAGACATTGAAGGTTATACATACAAATAATTAAACAATTAATTATAAATATAAAATTTAATTAATTTTTATCATGACATTTCTACGAGTATTATCTCGCATTTCATATTCGAATGAATTATATGTTAGCTCTTCACCTCTACATCATTACATGATATATTAAGTTCATGATTTGACAACGGACTGATAGAATTTGTACATTACTCTAGAAATATAAGTATAATTATCTCCTAATTCATATCAACGTAATTTCATACTCTAAATATGGATTATATATTTATATTTTTATTCCACGAATTCTAACTTTTTATTTATAGAAGTATACAAAATTGTTACACTTTTTGAACAATTAATTATAGGTGTAAAATAAAATTTTAGTATTATGCACAATAGCAAAATTATGATTAATAGGAATATTTTAAACAAACCGACCCTCGGATGTCGCTTTTATTAAAAGTAATTAGATTTAATAAATAATACACACCTCATGAGGTCGGTATCACATTAAATTTTAAGATAAATAAAAAGTAATCATGTTAATTAAATAATATTGACATCGGGAGGTCGGTATTTTATATTTTAACTTATATAAAACCGTCATCCGGAGGACGATTTATTTAAAGCTAATTGAAAATATTAATTTATTAATTTTTCTGGAAGTCACTATATAAATACTTTAATGAAAATTAATATAATTACATACTATTTAATTTTACCAACTTCCGGAAGTCGGTATTATAATTTTTTTTGTTTTTTATTTTACACAAAACCGTCCTCTGGAAGACTATTTAAATAAAATTAATTCAAAATATTTCTCAATTTTTTTTATATTTAATTGAGAAAAAATAAAATATTTTTATTTATTTATTTATTTAATACCAACATCAAGAGGTCGGTTTTTATTGTAATTCATTTTTCCAGGAAAAATTCCGACCTCCTGAGGTCGAAATTTGGTTTTCCCGCTTTATTTTGCATGAAAACCGACTACTTAGTCGGTTTTCATATCAACGTAGTTTCATACTCTAAATATGGATTATTGATCTAACTTTTTATTTATAAAAGTATACAAAATTGTTACACTTTTTTGAACAATTAATTGTAGGTGTAAAATGAAAATTTAGTATTATGTTAGCAATATTATGATTAATAGGAACATTTTAAACAAACCGACCTTCGGATGTCGCTTTTATTAAAAGTAATTAGATGAAATAAAAATACTGACCTCATTAGGTCGGTATTTTATATTAATTTATTTTTTAACTTATATAAAATCGTCATCCGGAGGACGATTTATTTAAAGTTAATTGAAAATATTAATTTATTAATTTTCTGGAAGTCACTATATAAATATTTTAATGAAAATTAATTTAATTACATACTATTTAATTTTACCGACTTCCGAAAGTCGGTATTATAAAATTTTTAATTTTTTATTTTACCCAAAACCGTCCTCCGAAAGACGATTTAAATCAAATTAAATCAAAAGATTTCTCAATTTTATTTGTTATTTATTTATTTATTTAATACCGACATCAAGAGGTCGGTTTTTATTGTAATTCATTTTTTTGGGAAAAATTCCAACCTCCAGAAGTCGGAATTTGGTTTTTCCGCTTTTTTTGCATAAAAACCAACCACTTGTAGTCGGTTTTCTAAAGTTTTTTTTATTTTTTATTCTTTTTAACAATACCGACCTCCGGAGGTCGGTAATTTTTAGGTCGGTATTCACTGTTTTTTTAGTAGTGAACTTCCACCAACAAAAGAGATTCTTGTTCGATGTAAAGAGGTATTTCTGGGATGAACCATACCTATTTAGAGAATGCGTAGAGAATGTGCAGACCATATCATTCAAAGATGTGTACCGGAAAAGGAAGTCAGTGCAATTCTCAATGCTTGCCACGCTTCGCCTGTTGGTGGACATCATAGCGGGGTACGAACAACCGCTAAAGTGCTTCAAAGTGGCTACTATTGGCCATTACTATACCAAGATGCACATGGCATTGTTAAACAATGCATACAATGCCAAATGCAAGGAGGGGTATCAAAAAAGCATGAGCTACCTCTTAATCCCATCCTAGAGGTTGAATTGTTTGATATGTGGGGAATAGATTTCATGGGTCTGTTTGTGAGCTCTTTTGGAAACAAGTACATTTTGGTGGCACTTGATTACGTTTCAAAAAGGGTGGAAGTTGTAGCCTTGCCCAACAATGAGGGAAAGAGTGTTGTGCAATTCTTAAAGTGCTACATTTTTGCAAGGTCTAGTACCCTGTGCGCTATTATCAGTGATAGAGGATCTCATTTTTGCAACCGGTTCTTTGCATCGTTGTTGAGCAAATACGGAGTCAAGCATAAGGACGCAACACCCTATCATCCACAACAAGCGGCCAAGTTGAGGTTTCAATTCAAGAGATTAAGGGCATTCTGGCAAAAATAGTGAATGCAAATCAGACGGATTGGTCTCGGAAGCTGGATGATGCTCGTCGGGTGTATCGCACCGCTTTTAAAACACCAATTGGCATGTCACCATATCAGTTGGTATTTGGCAAATGTTGTCACCTGTCAGTCGAGCTTGAACATAAGGCATTGAGGGTGTTAAATCTGAACTGGGTGTCACGACCCAGGGATACCTCATATATGTGACATGACGTATAGGGCCCTGAAGGACTCCATACAAGCCACTTAGTCCTCATAACATAAGAAATATAACAATAAGAGTAAAACAATATTCCAAGTCTAAAAAGTTTTTTTCATAAAAGAAAGCGGAAGTCTAGACACTTGTCTCATCATAGCCATCTATAACAATATCAAATGAAATTGGGCCTAGCCCATACATCATGTTCAAAAGTAGAAATACATAAAAGAAACTAAAAAATAGAAAAGTTTGTCCTCGAACCATGAGGACTCACCAACCTTGGGAAACAACAATAACCAAGCTCTAGCCACAAAATTGTCGACCCTGACTGCCGGGCCCTACATTTGGGGAAAATGTAGGCAAGAGTATGCGTTAGTACAAATATGCACTATAAGTATGATAACTATGCATAAAAACATTTAAACCATGCTAAAAGGGACATTTCATTTCAAAGCATGCAATTTACCAAGTTTAAACATCATAATAGAGATAGTTGGAAAACACAAGTCATAATCATCATCTTCAATGCAAGCTAGAATCATCTTTAAAATCCTTCAACACTAACAAGATACTTCTTTAAGCATGTCTTAGTCCATCAATAATCTTGTTGTGGAAAATTTAGCCTTAACCGACATAGAGAGCAAGTGAGCTCAAGTCATCAACATTTGGAATACCGAGAACTATGGGTTTCCGCTAGGATTTGTTCCCTCAAGTCATCAACATTTGGAACACATAAACGACCTTGATATCTAAGCACATATCCCCCTTGGGAGAAAGCCTCAATGGATTTCTTAAGCACCGCCTCTTTCAACTCAACCAAAATTCGATCAAGACCTTTCTTAGCCTTCATATCCATCACAAAGGACGATTCGGACCCATTATTAACCATAACACCTCCCTTGGAGGAATCTACTAATTGAGCACCTAAATGGAACAACCTATGAACATCTCGGACCAACTCTTTCTTTTCTTCATCTACATGAGCCACACTACCCATCGACAACCGACTTAGAGCATCCGCTACCACATTGGCTTTACCGGGGTGATAAATAACACTTATGTCATAATATTTCAATAACTCAGGCCACCTTCTTTGGTGAATATTCAAGTCCTTTTGACTAAACACATATTGTGGACTCTTATGATCGGTGAAAACATCAACATGAACTCCATACAAATAATGCCTCCATATTTTTAAGGAAAACACAACCGCCACTAACTCAAGGTCATGGTAGGATAATTCTTCTCATGGACTTTAAGTTGCCTTGAAGCATAGACAATAACCTTACCATTTTGTATAATCACATATCCTAAACCAACTCTAGAGGCATCACAATACACGATAAAACCATTTGTACCTTCCGGTAAGGTTAACACCAGAGCGAAAGTAAGTCTATCTTTCAAATCTTGGAAACTTTTGTCACAAGCTTAGCCTTCTTTTGAGTCAAAGCCATCAAAGAAGAAGCAATGGAAGAAAACCCCTCAACAAACCTTCTATAATGACCAACCAAACCCAAAAAGCTTTTAATATTTGAGGGAGTTAGAGGTATCGGCCAACTTTTGACCTCATCTGTCTTCTTAGGATCTACCTCAATACCATTGCTTGACACAATAATACGAAGGAAAACTACAAACCTTAACCAAAACTCACACTTGCTAAACTTTGCAAAAAGTTGTTGGTCCTTAAGAATTTGCAACACAATCCTCAAATGGTCAATATGCTAATTCTCACTTCTCTAATAGATCAAAATATCATCAATAAACACAATTATGAACATATCAAGGTATTGTCTAAACACCCTATTCATCAAATCCATAAATGCTGCCAGAGCATTAGTCAACCCAAACGACATTACCAAGAACTCATAATGACCAAACCGGGTTCCAAAAGTCATCTTTGGAATATCATCCCTTCTCACCCTCATTTGGTGATAACCCGAACGAAGATCAATCTTAGAGAAATAACTAGCCCCTTGAAGTTGGTCAAATGAGTCAACTATCCTTGGAAGAGGATACTTATCCTTAATGGTCACTTTATTCAATTGACGATAATCAATGCACATTCGAAGAGACCCCTCTTTATTTCTAACAAACAATAGGGGAGCACCCCATGGAGAGATACTCGATCGGATGAAACCCTTATCCAACAAATCCTTTAATTGCTCTTTAGTTCATTTAACTCAGTCGGGGCCATTCTCTAAGGAGGAATAGAGATAGGTTGCGTATCCAAGAGAAGGTCAATACCGAAGTCTATTGCCCTCTCATGAGGAATACCGAGTAAATCATCGGGGAACACTTTTGGAAACACATTAACTATGGGGACCGACCCAAGAGTAGGGGTTTCAGAATCTACATCCCTCACCCTAACAAGATGGTAAATGCAACCCTTAGAAATCATTCTTCTAGATTTAAGACAAGATATAAGTTGACCTCTAGGCATAGAATTTCCCCTCTTCCACTCTAGGATAGACTCATTCGGGAATTGAAATTTCACCACACGATTTCTATAATCTATAGAAGCATAACATGCATGTAACCTATCCATACCAAGAATCACATAGAAATCTAACATGTCAAGCTCTACCAAGTCAACAAGAGTAACTCTATGGGATAAGGAAACGGGACATGTTCTATAGACCCTCTTAGCCACCACAAAATCACCAACAAGAATAGAGATAGGAAAAGGTTCTGATAATACCTTTCAGAGGAACATCAAACCTCATAGCCACATATGGCGTCACAAAAGATAAAGTAGCATCGGGATCAAGTAAAGCATACACATAAAGTTGAAAGACTTTTAACATACCGGTAACTACATCCGGAGAAATCTCTTGGTCACCTCTAGATTGGAGTGCATAAAAGCGGTTTTGCTTGGAGGCATTGGAACCCAAACCACTAGGAGGAGCTTGCTTTCCCTCTCTCCCTTTAGCCGCAAGCATGGGGCAATCTCTCATTTTGTGTCCACTCTTCCCGCAACTAAAGCAACCATCAATGTCGGCTAGGCACTTACCATCATGATTTTCCCCATATTTAGTACACGTAGACCTAGCCAAAGAAGAACCACCTCCATTCCCTCCTTAAAGGTTAGGGTTAGACACCCTATCCTTATTAGACTTTTGAGAAGCATTAGAGGAACCTTGATGGGAAAACCTTTGTCGAAATCCAGATCAACCTTGTCCATCGAACTTTGCATTAGAGAAGTTTCCATCACCGGTCCTAGCCCTTTTTACCTCCCTAGACTTTTCCTTGAGTTTCGCCTCCTCAATTTGTTGTACATGGACCATAAGATGAGAGATGTCCATATCACCGATGAGAATGTTAGTTCGACACTCTTTAAACACCATTTCAGATATACCCATCACAATATTACTCATCTTAGCCCTAGAATCCGCAACCATTGTTGCAGCATACTTAGAAAATTGAGTGAACTTTAGATCATACTCTTTTACACTCATGCTTCCTTGACGAAAGTTAATGAACTCTTGCACCTTTTCTTCCCTCATCTCAAGGGGAAAGAACCTATCAAGAAATGCAGATTTAAACACTTCCCACTCTACGGGACCCATTCCTATTGGTCTTGCCTCTTTCCATTGGTCGTACCACACTTGAGCAACACCTTTCAATTGATAATCGGCCAATTCCGCCTTCTCTACCAAAGTCACCCCATAATAGCAAGTACTTTATATAACTCATCGATAAACTCTTGAGGGTCCTCCTCAACTTAGGAGACATAAATTCTGAAGGGTTCATCCTCACAAAATCCCTCACTCTTGAAGCCGTCATACCCACATTTGAGTTCACGAGGACTACCACCTCTCTATTGGCTTGTGCTATCATAGCTTGGGCCAACATTTGAAAAGCTGACTTAAACTTCACATTTGTTTCATTCTCAACCAAAGGATCTATGGGGGCTTAGGGAGGATCTCCTTGTTCTATATTGTCACCCTCCATCCTTCTAGCAGCGCGTCTAGTAGTCATATCCTGAAGAACATAAGGCAAGGATTAGGAGAGAGATCTTATAGAGTTAAACTCTATGGCACAACTTAGAGTAATGAAAAAAGTGAAGTTCCCTAATAATCTTATAGCCTCTCATTCATAAATGTGGCGCGCTTCACACTCACGAACAAGACTCTACTAGATGTGGCTTATGAGACATTATTCTAGGACCATTCTAAACCTGGTGCTTTGATAACCAAGTTTGTCACGACCCAGGGGTACTCCCTAGATGTGGCATGGCGTATAGAACCACGAAGTACTCCATACAAGCCACTTAGTACTCATAACATAAGAAATAGAACAATAAGAGTAAAATAATATTCCAAGTCTAAAAAGTTTTTTCATAAAAGAAAGCGGAAGTCTAGACACTTGTCTCATAATACCCATCTATTACAATATCGAATGAAATTGGGCCTAGCACATATACATCATGTTCAAAAGTAGAAATACATGAAAGAAACTAAACAATGGAAAAGTTCATCCTCGAACCATGAGGACTCACCAAGCTCGGGAAACAACATTATCCAAGCTCTAGCCACAAAATTGTCGACCCTGACTGTCGGACCCTACATTTGAGAAAAATGTAGTCAAGAGATGTGCTAGCACAAAAATGCACCAAGTATGATAACTATGCATAAAAACATTTAAAACATGCTAAAAGGAACATTTCATTACAAAGCATGCAATTTACCAAGTTTAAACATTATAATAGAGATAGTTGGAAAACATAAGTCATAATCATCGTCTTCAATGCAAGTTGGCGTCATCTTTATAATCCTTGAACACTTACGAGATACTTCTTTAAGCATGTCTTAGTTAATCATTAATCTTGTTGTGGGAAATTTAGCCTTAACCGACATAGAGAGCATGTGAGCATAACATGGTGTCTCCCACCCCGAAAAGGGTTGTTCCACTTGCCTAAGGTAGAACCAAGAACTTCTAGCTTAAGTGGATCCACTAGCTAATCATCCTACGGGGGCACGTAGTTTATGGGATAAGGAGATTGCTACTAGAAACCCGGACTCTACTAACGGGAGAGCTTCCATCTAATGAGACTTCTTCTAGAAACCTGGCCTCTACTAACGGGAGAGCTTCCATCTCATTGTCAATATCCACTCGGTGCTAAGCATAATTCCCATGGAATAGTATTTTCTTACTTATTCTCATCATCCATGGAAAGGGATGTCATCTTACCAATCCAAGCTAGTTCATTAGGATAGCTCTTTAGACTATGCGTGAGTAAACCTTTCACTGTCCATGTCTACATGTAAATTTTAGATTCAATTAGGTGAGAAAGCCTTTCAATCTTAGAATCTTCATTATGTGAGAAAATCTTTCACATCATGTTAATCTTGTTTTTATGAGAATGTCCTTTCAATCAACACAACAACAATATCATAATCATTGACACTTTACTCTCAAAGTGTCCTTAAAGCATTCACATAGATTTCATAAAAACATGCATAATCTTATACTTTGCCCTTTCAAGTTTCAAAACCTAATTCCAATCACCACATCTAGAATTCAAGCATTTGACATGGATTTCGTTATAATTCATGTGATTCTATCACTTCATTTATAATTTTATAAAATTCCTCTTTCATCAACAAAGACCCACATCATAAGATCACAATTGAGAAATATGGGAATTTCATGGGTTATTGGTGATACATCATAAAAACTATATGAAATCATCAATTCATGCTTAGAATAACATAGTTCAATCATTATAATCAAGTTTGAAAGGAACCCGTGACTTTTGAATCAAACCCTAACAATTGGGGATTTTTATCTTTTTGAAATTAGAGATTTTGAAGGAACTCCATGGATGAAAGCTATCATACCTTAACAACAAAGCCCAATGCTAAGCTTCAATGGAGGAACTGAGCCTTGACCTTGATCCTAGCTTGAACTTCCTTCTTTTTCTTCTTCTAGTTTCTAGAGAGAGAAACATTTGAGAGGAAAGCTTTTTGGGGTTTATTTTGGGTTATGGGAAATAATGAATTGAATGGGTTAGTTTTACAGTAAAAATCACTTATATCTATGTGTATTAAGCTTAAACGAAATGATCTCACTTTAATTTAATTAAAATTGGAATTACCCAAATAACCCTCAACTTGCCAGTGCACTGTCCATCTTCACGAGAAGCACCACGAGTCGTGGTCCCCTCCGTGGTGATGGACCAGTAGCTTGGACACCCTTCACTCAACTTCCAAAAAATTTAACTCCCCTCCACAAGCCTTCTCACGAGCCGTGAAATGGCTCGTTAAGAGGGGGCTATTTTGGGCAGCTTGAGGAGGATACTACCTAGCCTACTACGAGCCACACCATGAGTCGTGGTCCTCACCGTGAGTTGTGGTGGTGGTTGTGGAGGGTGAGGTAGTGTCTATGGAAGAGTCGCTACCCTTGCCCTCTTCCTTGGCCCTTACCCTCTTCCTTGGCTCTAGCCCTCACACACTTAACTCTAGTTTAGCCTATTAGTTTCTGTGGTGTCACATTATCTCCCCCTCGGGAAAATTCATCCTCGAATTACGCTCTAGACACCTTAAGGTAGTAAAGACTCAAGACTAGCAACATATCATGCATGCAACATCATATACCACTCCTTTCATTCATTGATCTTTCCTTTTTACTTCTGTCTTTAATTTTAATTTTGCATTGAGGACAATTTTAGGTTTATTTGGTAGGGTGGGGGTAAACTCATACCCCTTAAATTTTTATTTTTTTGTGATGGATTGATATAATTAGACTGCGTGATTGTGGCTTTGTGGTCCCTACTACATGTTAGTTGATTTTTGATCCATTGGTTTTAATGTGAATGATGGTTTTGACCCGAATTAAAAAAATTGTCAGCTCTTGATATTTGTGAATGTGGTTGTTCTCTTGCAAATTTGAGTGTTGGTTGTGGTCAATACCGATGACTTAAATAGTGCTCTTGATTGAACGATATGAGTGTGCGATTCCGATGAGGCCAACTTGAGTTGCATAAGTCATATGTGAACTCTTAGCATCTCATTGTGACTGACCTGTTATTGAAATGAATCTTGTGATGATCGTTGCAAGCTAGCTAAAATTGTAGAGTCTTGTTTGATGATTGTGTTGAATGCCATGTGTGGTGAGGTTGCCTTGAAATGTGTGCATTATAATACCTAGAACTTGCCCCATTGGTCCAATCGATTAATGTAGGCAAATGATAGAGATGATCTTAGGCATCATTTATGGAGAGTGAACCAAAAATGCCATTATACTTCTTTGTGACCACCTTGTGAGAGTGTGAACCTTGCTTGGCACCGTTTGAGCCTACCTTTTTCTTTGGATAAAACCTAAACAACTTTGACCTCTTTGTCCCATCGCCTATAACCTTCATGAAGCATTAGTTCGTTTGAATAGCCAACTTTGTCCAAAAGCCTAAGTTGGGGGTGTGGTGGAAAAAGGGGGAAAGTCAAGAAGTTTGAGAAATTTGCTCTTGAAGGATCATGTTGAAAAAGATGGAAACCCTTCATGTAAAAAAGAAGAAGAGAAAAGTGAAAGAATTAAAAGATTGAAAAAGAAAAGAATTGTTGAAATAACGTTTGTGAAATGGACAAAAGAAATGGGGTATCCAATGAATCGTGCTTAAAAGAGCTTAGGGTGGATTGTGAAAATAAAAAAGAGTGAAAGAGAAGGATAAAAAGTGAAATGTAGGTCATGCTTCATGTAGGTAGAAGTCACCAAACCAAAATTATCATTCATTTACCCTCAGGCTTGTTACAAACCTTAAAGACCTTTGTGATCTTAAGTGAGTTGAAAGTCAGGTTGGTTGGAAAATACGGGCAAGCCTATGGGTAGAATCATGTGTGTGTTTAGCTTTGAGAGTGTGAGACTTTCTTTTGATTCCAAAATTTTGGAACTTTGATGAGTTTTGTGTGACCATGGAATCATTCTTGGTGTGAGGGCATTTGAATACTTTTGTTGAGTTTGAACTTACATTTGAATCAAGCATTGTGAGCCTGAGCTCTATTTGATGATGGCTAGTCACAGTTTGAAACTTAGACTGCACATTTGACCATTGCATAGGTAGTTTGAACCTCTTGTGTGCATTCATGTTCAGTCTTGAGTAGAACTATTTGTAGACATCCTTGTTGAACTGATTGATATTGTGTTTTACTTTAGGACAAGTAAAAGTTTAAGTTGGGGGTATTGATTAATCTGAGATTTCGACTCATTTAGAGCTTAATAATCATAGTTTTAGTGTCCTCATTGCCTATCTTATGCTCTAAACTGATGTTTATGTGTTAATTTTCAGCTATGAAGGTGAGCAAGGCAAGGACATTACCACACAAAAGGGAGCAGAAAATTTGAACCAGTTGAAGAAAAGCAAAGTTGAGGATCGCCAAGACCACTCGGCGATTCGGCGAGTAATCCTTCAGCTCGCCCAAAGTTACAGTATGCCAGCCCTTGGACAAAGGCAACTCGGTGGTGGAACTTACCCTTCGGCGATGCTTTGATTGGATCGGCAAAGTAGCTTCAACCCGCCTAATGTTATGAAGTGATTAGTGAAGATGCAAGCAAAAACGGTAAAAGAAGGGACAATTGGCGCTCGCCAGCTACGTTGGCGAGCTCGACTTTGATCACATAAAATTACAACACAAAAAGGGTGAGGACTCAAGCTAAAAAGGCGATGGACAACATTATTTGGCGCATCGCCGACCTGGTCGACAACATTTGACTTATTCCACCGAATGACCCCAAAGGCAAAAATCTGTGAACGTATAAATTGAATTTTGGAAAGAGAAAGATTTGTTCCTACACATTCTAACTTTGGTTTTTTTATTCAAACACCATTTTTAGTAGTTTTTTAGGAGAATTTTAAGTTGGGTTTTGATTTTAAGTAGATTTGAAGCATTGTGAAGACTCGAATTTCATTACCCAGCTGATGGAGAACATAGTTGGTAATATTTTCTTGCATTTTATAATGTTTTGTTGAAACCCCATTCTTGGGGGTGTGATTATGTGATTAATTATCTAAATTAGTTTATGGGTGTTAGTATTTACTGATTTAATTGTTGTTTTGAAGTGGGTTCGATTGATAATCTAGTTTCAATTCACGAATTGTAGTTGCAAATACAGTTCTAGCCTAGTATTCTATGCTTGCTTGAGAAAGAGGTTTTAGAATTAAAGTTATCAATTGATTATTGTAGTGATTGGGTTGTTGTGGGTTCAGCTTGAGAAAGTGAGTCTTAATTTGATCCTACCAATCTAGCTCGAGAGAGTAGATTAATTGAGGTTTTGGGTTGTTCCTAATTGTTATGTTTGTCGAGGTTCGAGAGAACTCATCTGATTCGTAGTAGTTGATCGAGAGATAAATATTACATCTGAAGTCTAGCCTATCCACTAAGATTCAATGATTTTCAATAAATAGTAATCACCCGTATAGTGAAATTGGAAATTAATCGGTCACATTCCCAAGGATCCCTCTCTACTTGATTACTCTCCTGTTTTCGTAGTTGTTAATTGACAAATCTTATCCCTCCCCCCATTTGACACTAGTTGTCAACCTCTGCAACTTATTTTAATTGTTTCGATAAATTCTATTCCTACAACCGATTAGAACACGTCTTTGACTTCGTAATTGAATTCTCTAACGTATCACTCACTATGGGATTGACCCCAACTCTTCGTTGGGTTTATATTAGATTGTGATCGCCTACAGTTAGAATTGGATGAAGTGTAGTTGAGTGTTATCAATGTATCTCAATGTGTCTGACTCTGACTTTAAATTTGATAAATAATTAATAAATAATGAGATAATAGGTAATTATTTAACATTATATATTGAATTATAGATATGGCATGGATATATATCAAATTATGTAGGTTTTCGTAAGTTTAGTTGTTGTATTCAAAAGTTAAAGATGAGGCCATTTATGGAAAAAAAATTAAAATGGGAAAATTACATGAGATGACAAACATCTACTAGTTAATTACTCCTTCCGTCCCATTTTATGTGAGGTACTTTGACTCGGCATGGAGTTTAAAAAAGAAATGAAGACTTTTACAATTTGTGGTTCAAAATGAATGATAAAAAATTGTGTGGCTGTAAATCATTTCATTAAGGGTATAATAGACATTTTATAGTTAAATTGTTACTTAATATAGAAATGTGTCATTCTTTTTGGGACTTACTATAAAGGAAAGTAAGTCACATAAATTGGGATAGAGGGAGTAGTAAATAAAACTATAGTTTAATTTAATTATAATTCGTACCTACAATTTCACTAGGATTGCTATTTTAAAACGGGTCCACACACACTATTTGTATATGATCAAATTTGCATCTTTTCTCTCCCATATTTTATTTCTTTCATTTTATATATCAAATCAACTCTCTCTCTCTCTCTCATCCAGTGTACTTTCTGATTACCCCCCCCCCCACCTAAATTCACTCAAGCATATTCAATTCTTAAATTTGGAATATTGATTTCTTCCACCAAAATGTGCTTCCTCATTTTCAAGTAACCAAATTACTCCCTCCGTCCCATTTTATGTGGCAACATTTGATCGGGCACAGAGTTTAAGAAATAAATGAAGACTTTGAAATGTTTATCAAATTGCCCTTTAAAAAGTAGACTCACTTTTCTCTCTCCTCATAAATGTATTGGAGTACTATTTTTAAGATTAAGTGGGACCAACAAGGGTAAAATAGGAATTGTACCTTTAAATACTTACCATATAAGGAAATGTGACATTCTTTTTGGGACTAACCAAAAAGGAAATGGTGACACATAAAATGGGACGGAGGGAGTAACAGTTTTTAATTGTATTTTTTAGATTATATGTTTGTACAATTTATATTTATGTTCTTTCACTCTAACATTTTTCATCTACCTTAATTCAATCTTAGTTTTTCAATAAGGAGATAAAATTATATGCAAATTTACGGCTAAACAAACTCCATTAAAAAGAATTACGTGAGGTATACAAATGCATATCCACAAATATGATGAAGCACAATTGTTTTGGTCTAGATCAAGCATTCCAAGATATTGTAGGATCTGTTACTAAATCATTCCAAGATATTGTAGGATCTGTTACTAAATCTAGACTAAATAGAGAAATTAGATCCTTTGAAGAGTTTAGATCCTAGCCCAAAAATGCTCTAATTAAGATGCAACAAATTGTGAAAAGTTTTCAAGCAAAAACTAAATGCAAAAAAGTTGAGGAACAAAAGTCTAATGGTTCAATAGAGACTAAGAGTTTTGTTATTTAAGTTGTCTCTAAAGTTTTTATGATTTGGCAAACTTTGGACCTGATCCCAAATGAGACTAAGAGTGTTTGTACAAGGAAACAACAATTGTCTACAACATGCAACTCTGCAGCACATGTTGTGAGTGCGCATCTCCCACAGCACAACAGACCCTCAACCAATGGAATTGTTTTGTGTGTTTGTGGCTATCCTATAATATGTCCATTCTTCGTGGCTACAAACAAGTTCTTGAAAACTGGTTTTTCTCTCTCTCAAGAGAACATTGCTCAAGAACAGCCGAAGGGCCTAATAGGGTTATCATTGTTCTTAGTTGTTGGTAGGGTTTATATTTCAGTGCTTAATCTTGTAAGAACAAACTTTGGGTCTAATCCCAGAATATCAAGGAGGCTATAACTGATGATGATTGGGTGAATTACATGCAAGATGATATGCATCAATTCAAAAGAAGCAAGGGTTGGCACTTGGTTACTAGTCCAGATGACATCATAGGGACCAGGTGGGTTTACAAAAATAAACTTGATGAGAAGGGTGTTATCACAAGGAACAAATCTAGACTAGTGGTTCAAAGGTACAATCAGGAAGAAGACAGTGACTATGATGAGATATTTGCCCATGTGGAAAGGATTGAGGCCATAGGATACTCATTGCTTTTGCAACCTTCATGGGCTTCAAACTGTATCAATGGATGTGAAAAGTTCCTTTTTAAAATGGATACTTAAAAGAAGAGGTGTATTTAAAGCAACCACTAGGATTTGAAGATTTCCTTAATCTAGATCATGTGCTTAAGCTGGACAAGGCCCTTTATGGATTGAAACAAGCTCGAAGAGCATGGTATGAAAGTCTTTTTAAGTTTCTTCTGGAAAATGATATCAAAAGAACAAGAATAGATAACACTCTCTTTCTGAAATTTCAAAGAAATGATTTTCTTATCATCCACATATATGTCGATGATATCATTTTTGGAGAAACTTTTGAAGTGATGTGTGAAGAATTTGCGACACTCATGGGTAGTGAGTTTGAAATGAGCATGATAGGAGAATTGAGTTTCTTCTTGGGGCTGCAAATCAATCAAAATTCTAAGGGAACTTCCATTTGTCAAGAGAAATATATCAAAGAGTTGTTGAAGAAATTCCAGATGATAGATGGCAAGAATATTGATACTCATATGGGACCAACTCAAAGCATTATGTTGACGGACCTGGTCCTAGAGTGAGTGAGACTATGTATCGAGGAATCATTGGATCCTTGCTATATCTTACTGCAACCATATCTGACATTGTGTTTGGCATTGGAATACGTGTAAAATTCCAAGCTTGCCCTAAAGAATCACACTTGAAAGTTGCTAAGAGTATTCTAAAATATTCAAGTAAAACAAGAGATCTGGTTCTATTCTATCCTACAAGAGATGATGAGTCGGTGATTTTGACTAATTTAGGGCATAATATTCAGGGATTTAATGTCCTAAAGGCCTATTTTATGCTCATAAGTGATGTTAAAATATTAATATCCTACAATGAAACCAAAAGAGTAAGGCAAGGATATTACAAGGCAAATAGAAGCGAAAAAGCTAAAAAAGCTGAAGGAAACCAAAGCTGGTACTCGGCGAGTCACCGAGTGGACTTTCATCATGCCTAAAGACCCAGCATGCTAACCCATAAACAAAATTAACTTAGTGATCGAACAAGTAATTCGTCGACACGTCGAAGAGATCGGCGATGTCGATTTAGCTAGCCAAAGGTTACAGAAAAAAGTGGTGAAAATCCACGCTAAGAAGGCGAGAAAAGGAGCACTCAGCACATCGCCGACCAATACGGAGAAGCATGACTCCCTTTTCTGAAAGTTACAGAACAAATTGGTAAAAAGACACGCCAAAAAGGTGAGAAGAGGAGCACTCAGCACATCGCTGACCAATTCAGCGAGCCCGACTTACTTCACCGAGTTGACTATGTGCTGAAATTTTGGGAACGTATAAATGCAATTTTCAAAAGAAGAGAAGGAGTTCCCATATTTTTCATTTTAGGGTTTTTGAGTTTTTACCTTTTATAATATTGTTTTTTATATTTTTGTGGAGAGATTTAAGGTTTGTGAGACTTTTAGCCTAATTTCTATCATTTGAGACTTGTGGATTGTTGTCAAACCTGATGGAAAATTTCGTTGGTAATGATTTTTTGTTTTTTACTATGTTTGGCTAAAACCCATATTCTTGAGGTGTGATTATGTAGTTGAATGCATTAATTAGCTAATGAGTGTAGTTAGTTACTGATTTTATTGTTAATTTGAAGTGGGTTCAATTAATTATTCATTTTTAATTAAGGAATTGTAGTTGCAAATACAATTTTAGCTTAGTACTCGATACTTGCTTGAGAAAGAAGTGTTAGAGTTTAATTATTTGTTGATGATTGTGTTGATGGCATTGTTACAAATCTAGCTTGAGAAAGAGGGTTTGACTGCAATCTTGCAAATCTAGCTTGAAAATAAGGATTGATTAAGGTATTGGGTTGTTCAATTGTGTTTGTCACACCCCTTTTTCGCGCATGGAGGATAGGGAATTTTTCAATTTAAGTGACGGTATTGATTTAGGGATTATTTTATATTTTTCAGAGTCGCCACTTGAAATTGAGTTATGGTGTTCCAAGTCATAAGGAAATGACTCTTTGTTTGGTCTGCGAACCAGAAAATCAGGTAAGGAATTATGTTGACCGAGGGGAAGGTATTAGGCACCCGTCGAGTTCCGTGGTTCTAGCACGATCGCTTTTGTTGACTTATACTTATATTGATACATTTCTGGATAATTTGTGTCTTTATGCCAAAATTTGCTTATTTTTTAATTGTTGAATTTTTATTAGTCTTAAACCGGATGCATAACTGCATTCTCGATCTTGACATTTGGAGACATAACTGTCTTCCCCTCTCGAGTTCATCACACTTAATAATTTCAATTTACACCTCTTGGTTTGAATTAACAAAAAATAATTATTAAAATAATTTGGACAAGGTGCGTCACCGCATCCTTGAGTGTCTTTTAAGTGTTCCAAAGAAAGATGTGTAACCACATTCTTAATTGAAACCGACCTTTGAAACGGATCATATATTTTAATATTTTACCTATAACTAGACAGCTTAAACATTTTATTAGTGATTAAATTACATTTTTATTATTTATATTCATGAATATTATTTAAATAATAAAAGTCTAAAATCTAAAACAAATAGAAAATTATTTCATATTCAAATTCGATATAGATGCATTTACATTTTTAGTATAATTACAAGCTATGACAAAAGACATAAAAAATGTAACTCTTCATCTCTTAAATTTTCTAAAATAAATATTTTTTAATGTTAGATAAATTTGACTAAACAAACTATTAGAATAATTCTTTCAAGCATTTAGCTGAATAATAAAAGCACTTAATTGATAGTAGCATATTGTACAAGATGGAAGATAACATAGACTAAAATAATGGGTAAGTATATCAATATTATAGCATCAAAGCTCAACACACACAAAATTTGAGCAACTTCATAACATTGGAATCAAATCTTATATAATCATGAAAATCAAATTATACAATAAAAATTAAACGGTACCTTTTGTGAGAATCAATTCACGAAAAGAAAATAATCTTAATAAGGAACCACGAAAGCAAGCCTCAAACTCAACCTTTGTTTGTGTAGTGTGAAAAAAAATGTTTACTTTTTGTACGTATGTTGGTTTTGGTGGGTGTGTACTGATTATACTGTGTATATATATACACTATATATGTGTTGTAGTATTGGAAGTGGGGGGAATGGGTTTTTTCTTTTTTCTTCTTTTTTTCTTGTACGTGTTGTGTGTTTTTCCTTTGCTGATTTTTTTTTCTTTTTCTCCTCTGTATTGCTGATAGTTGTGTGCATATGTATTCAATGTGTTTTAGTATATAGGTGTGTAGTGTGTGATTTTTTGATGGTTTGTGTGGGGTGTTTAGTTGTGTGAGTGGGTAGTGGGATAGGTGTAAGTGGGGTTGAAAGGTGAAGTGGGGTAGTGTGGGTAGTTTAGGTTATTATTATTTTTAGCTTAAATATATATATAAAAACCATAATAATAAAAATATTAATCAATTATTTTTAATTAATAAAATATAAGAAAAGTCAAATAGCTAGTCTAAAAATATAATTAAGAAACACTAGCTTATTTATTAAATCTAAATTAAAAGAAAATACATAGTTTTTTTTTTGTTATTTTCAAATCTTTTTAAAATAAACTTACTAAAATAAGGTAAAAATCAAAATATTTAATTTAGATTTTTATAAAATATTTAAGCGCTAGAAATGGTGTAAGACCTTAAGTTCAGTCAAAAATTACGTGACTACAGTTTACCCCTCTTTGATTGGAAACACGAAGGGTTTTCAGACAAAGAAGCAGATAACGTGACAAGTTTTGACCGGACTTGTATTTGAAGTAAAAATTGGTGTGACCGAGTCTTGGTTTTGGACATCCTACATATCCCGGGTTATAAGGGAATCAGGTCACATGTAGTTCAAGGAGATGAGGTGATGAGTTTGAAGTTAAGTGAGGTTTCATCGAGGCTCCAAGTCGCGGTTCCTATCGTTACATAAAAATAATGAAAGCTAATAGTAAAAAGGAAAATAAAAGTACAAGCTCTTATCTATACAACTTCTCTTGAGTCTTCACTTGTGTCTTTACTTTCAGATATCACCTTGATTTTTGGGTGAGTATCTTGATCTTGAATTGGATTGAGGCTTAACTTGCCGCTTAGAGTGAGCTTTTGGCACTCTTCAAAAATGAAAATTTGAATATGTTCTTGAATGACTACATATTTTCTTGATCAGAAGCTGAATAGAAATAGATGTCAGGAAGTCAGACTGCCACATGCATTGAAGAAGCTGATTCTGGCAATCATGGGATTGATCATTCTGAAAAGAGTTGAAACTTTGTTCTTGAATTTCAAATTCATGTTTCACTTGAAGAAACCTGAAAACCATCACAAACGTTTTATAAAAGTTTTTTCCCTTCTTCGAAGATGGTCAAGTTAAGGGATAATATTCAGAACTTCAAGCGAGTAGATGGCGAACCTATCCACGAGACATGGTTAAGGTACCAAAAGTTGTTTCTCCAATGTCCAACTCATGGGCTACCAGACAATGTGTTATTACAATATTTTTACTAGAGCCTCGACTCGATAAACAAAGGTGTGGAAGACCAACTCATTCGAGGAGGAATCATGAGACAACCATTTGACATAGCATCAATCCTTCTTGATGAGATGACAAAAAATCAATCGCGCTTGGTACACTAGAGAGGATCATGTGCCTCCTTTGAACTTTGGGATGACAAAAGAACAATTGGAAAAACACTAGGAGCAAATGACATCCCCATGACATGTTTTGTCAACAATGTCATTTGAGTCATTATTTTGGCCAAGAAGGATTCTTGTTCGAGCTATTTAAGGCCGAGCAGGAATCAAGGTTAGAACATAATGAGTGAGGATGGTTGGAGCAAGCACAATGAAGATTGGTCTAATCAGTATAGATGTTGGAGGAAAGAAGATTATGTTGATGTTTTCTATGCACATGCTAGTGACAGTCCAAATTCTAGGGATAGTTCCAGGAGCTTTTGAGTTTAGGATTTAATGTCTCATATTTTTAATAAAGTGCAAGGATTTAATGAAATGCTCAAGGAAATGAAGGCGGATTTCTCATCCTTAAATAAGACAGTAAACTCCCACTTAGCCTTCATCAAGCAACTTGAATCCCAGATGATCCAACTTTCAGCTCAACTAGATTCTAAATTGCAAGAGAGTCGCGCCAATGATACAATGGTGAGTTAAAAGATTAATCACGACAAATGCTTGGCGATGTTGACTCGGAGTGGAAAAGCAGTGGGTGGTGATGTTAAAGTCAATGGTGAGGCAAACACTAGTAAAGAAAGAGATGATGTCATTGATGTAGAGGGGTTTGGTGAAGAACCAAAAAATGACACACCCAAACAAGTTGATGAAGTCCCAAAAAACTCATCAACGGTAAATTGCAAGCATCAACTAAGGGGGATACTTCTTCATCAAGACCTACAAAACCATTGCCCAAAGTCAACCCACATTCCCTCAAAGACTAAAAAAAAGGGATAAAGATGCAAAGTTCCAAAAGTTTCTATCTGTTTTCAAGATTTTGTGTATAAATCTTCCTTTAGTGGAATCGTCGTTGGAATTGCCAGGTTATGCGAAGTTCATGAAAGAATTGGTCACCAAGAAAAAGAGTAGGGATTTTGAAACAGTTGAGGTGTCTCATAGTTGTAGTGTCATTATGACAAGCAACGTAGTTGTTAAGAAAGCTGACCCGGGGGCATTTACTATTCCATGTACTATTGGGATGTCTCAATTCGCCAAAGCATTGTGTGACTTGGGGGGGAAGTATTAACTCGATGTCATACGCCATTTTAAAACAACTTGGGTTAGGTGAGCCTAAGTCTACAACGTTGCATCTTCTCATGGCCAATCGATCTACCAAGCATCCTATTGACATACTATATGATGTTTTGGTGAAAGTGGATAGATTTATTTTCGGTTGACTTTGTTATTCTTGACTGCTAGATTAATGTCAAAGTACCTATTATATTAGGTAGGCCATTCTTGGCTACCAGAGAGGGTCTTGTGGATGTTGAAAGTGGTGAGTTAAAATTTTGAGTAAAATAATGAGAAAATTACCTTCAATGTGTGTAATCGATGAAGTAACCTAGTGTCATTCATGTGGTCTCAGCCATTGATGTAATTGACGAAGCAGTGGCTAGCATAGTGAGGTGTTTTGTGTGGGTGAGCCTCTAGCTGCTGTACTTTCAAATCATGATGGGGAATAGATTCAAGATTATGATGAAGTTGTGGCTAATCTATCGGGTTTAGATTCTTATTCTAAAAATCCATTGAAGCTCGATATTGATCTTAAAAATCGAGAAACTTACCCTTGCTAAACCATCCATTTAAGAACCATCCAAACTTGAGTTGAAGGCGCTCCCACCTCATCTTCGGTATGCATTTTTGGGAGTAAACAACACCTTGCCCGTCATTATTGTCGCAGGTTTGTTTGAGTGGAAAGTGCAACTACTTGTAAATGTGTTGAAACAATACATTAAGGCCATCAGATGGACAATTGTTGTCATTATTGGAATTCCCCCGGGATTTGTACCCATAAAATCCAATTGGATAGTGAATGCAAACCAAGTGATGAGTACCGAAGGAGGCTAAACCTTCCAATGCAAGAAGTGGTAAAGAAAAAATCATCAAGTGGCTCGATGCAGGTATGTATATCCTATTTTGGATAGCAAATGGGTAAGTCTCATGCAATGTGTACCAAAGAAATGAGGTATCACAGTGGTTCCAAATGAAAAAAGGGAACTTGTACCAATGAGACCGGTTACCAGTTGGCGTGTATGAATGGACTACCAAAAATTGAATGCATGGACCGAGAAAGATCATTTTCCAATGCATTTTATGGAACAAATGCTTGATAGGCTTGCAGGGCATGGATGGTATTTCTTCTTAGATGGTTATTCCGGGTACAATCAGATTTCTATCGCACCAGAAGACCAAGAAAAGACAACGTTTACATGTCCCTACAAAACATTTGCTTTCAAAAGAATGTCTTTTGGGTCGTGCAATGTGCCGGCAACGTTCCAATGATGTATACTCTTTATTTTCACCGATATGGTTGAAGACTCAATGGAGGTCTTTATGGATGATTTTTCGATTGTGGGTGATTCATTTGAAGCGTGTCTCGATCACCTTGGGAAGGTACTGCAAAGATGCGTTGAAACTAATCTTGTTCTAAATTGGGAGAAATGTCACTTCATGATATAAAAAAAAGGTATTGTTTTGGGGCATAAAATATCAGGAGAAGGATGGAAGTGGATCAAGCTAAAGTCGAAGTTATTGCTAAACTACCTCCTCCCATTTCAGTGAAAGGCGTATGGAGTTTTCTAGGACATGTAGGTTTTTACAAGCGGTTTATAAAGGATTTCTCAAAGATAGCTTACCCCCTTTGTAAGTTACTTGAAAATGAACCCTCTTTCAATTTTGATGAAGCTTGCCTCAATGCATTCTTATGCTTAAAAGAAAAACTAGTGTTAGCTCCAATCATTGTTGCCCCCGATTGGAGTATTCCATTCGAACTAATGTGTGATGTAAGTGGTGTGGCTTTGGGAGCTTTTCTTGGTCAACAAAAAAGCAAGCTATTTCACTAGTCTATTATGCGAGTAAGACTTTAAATGTAGCTCAAAAGAATTATACCGTCACTGAACAAGAATTGCTAGCGGTGGTGTACACCTTTGACAAGTTTAGAGCATACTTGTTGGGTACTAAAGTCGTGGTGCACACGGATCATGTTGCAATCCGATATTTGATGGCTAAGAAAGATGCAAAGTCAAGATTTGGTGGGTGTTGTTAGTGCAAGAGTTTGATTTCAAAGTCAAAGATCGAAAAGGGTATGCAAACCAAGTGGCAGATCACTTGTCAAGGCTCGAAACTAATGTTGTTGTTCCCGGTGAGAGGGACATTGAGGAAGCATTTCTCGATGAGTCACTGATGATGGTCACTCATGGCAATCCACCTTGGTATGCTGATTTCACAAACTATGTGGTATGTGTGATCCTTCCCGAAGGGGTTAATTCTTATCAATGGAAGTGGTTTTTATTCGATGTGAAGAAGTACTTTTGGGATGAACTGTATCTATTTTGGGAATGCACAAACCACATAATTAGAAGGTGTGTACCGAAAGTTGAGGTAAATGCAATTCTCCATGTTAGCCACGCGTCGCTAGTCGATGGAAATTATAGCGGGGTACGCACAACCGTCAAAGTGCTTCAAAGTGGTTATTACTGGCCAAAATATACCAAGATGCACACTCTCTTGTTAAACAATGTATTAAATGCCAAAAGAAAGGAGGAGTGTCAAGAAAGCATGAGTTACCTCTTCATCCTATTCTAGAGGTGGAGTTGTTCGATGTCTGGGGAATCGACTTCATGGTACCCTTTGTGAGCTTTTACAGAAATAAGTATATCTTGGTGGTGGTTGACTACGTTTATGAATGGGTAGAGGCTGTAGCTTTACCCAACAATGAAGGGAAGAGTGTTGTGCAATTCCTGAAGCGATATATTTTCATAAGGTTTGGTACTCCACGTGCAATTATTAGTGATAGAGGATCTCATTTTTGCAACTGTTTGTTTACTTCATTGTAGAGCAAATATGGAGTTAAGCATAAAGTTGCAACCCTTTATCAGCCACAGACAAATGGGCAGGTTGAAGTATCAAATCGAGAATTCAAGGGAATTCTGGAAAAAATAGTCAATGTAAATTGGACTGACTGGTCTAGGAAGCTAGATGATGCTCTTTGGGCTTACCGCACTGCTTTCAAGACTCTGATTGGCATGTCACCATACCAATTGGTATTTGAAAAGTCTTGTTACCTACCAATTAAGCTAGAACACAAGGCATCGTGGGCATTGAAGACATTAAATAAACTTGAATTGGGGGGACGCTTTAAAAGATAGAGTCAATCAACTCGATGCATTGGAAGAGTTTTGGCTGCGAGCATATGAGAGTTCAGCCCTTTACAAGGAGAAAATGAAGAAGTGGCATGATGTTATAATCCTTTAGTGAGATTTTAAGGTTGGTGATCTTGTTTTGCTTTATAACTCTCGTTTGAGACTTTTCTTGGGTAAACTCAAATCGAAGTGGTCAGGCCCGTTCAAAGTAACTCGAGTGTTCACAAATGGGGCAATTGAAGTTGAAAGCAAAGAAGGATCGACATTCAAAGTAAATAGGCAACGCTTAAAGCTTTATTTTGGAGAATGTTTGGATATATCAGTAATTGAAGTTCTGTATTTGGAATATGCTTGAAAGCATTTTCACGTCGTGCCACGATGTTAACTAAGGCACTGTTTGGGAGGCAACCCAAGTTTAGTTGTTTTTGAATAACGTTTGTTGAATGTGTAGGCTGAAACCCTCATTTTGAAAGAATGGCAACTAGGCGGTGGACTAATCCTTTTGGCGAATCGCCAATTAGTCCTCCAGATCGTTGAAGTCCATCACTCTTCCTAGGACTAGATTGGAGACTCATTCTGGAAAAGTTGGTGAGCTCCTATATTTTCGGTGCCTCGCCGAACTGAATTGGCGAGGCCGATAATTCTTGCTTTTTTCCTCCAATTGAAGGGCCAACTTTCTATAAATTTTGGCTAGCTAAATTCCACTCGGAGGCTCACCAAATGGTTCAGCGTTTCTGGAAATTGTTTGCTGATTGGGCGTGAAGTGAAGAGTCTCTCCTACTCTAATCCTCTCATTCAATGATCCTTACTTTCCCGTTTTGCTAGCTAAATTGGTTGTATTTGCACTAAGGGCACTGTATAGTTTTTCTCGGGGGGTGTGAAGGTTTGTGAAAGTCTTAGTGATCCGCCTCCTGAGTTATTACTTTGTGAATATTTTGGATGTTCTTTTGCATATTTGATTCTTAATTTGTGAATGTTGTGGTTGTTCTCTTGCATATTTGAGTATGGGTTGCGATCAATACTGATGACTTGAATAGTGCTCTTTATTGAACGATATGTTTGTGCAAGTCCAATGAGGCAAATTTGAGTTGCATAAGTCATGTATGAACTCTTAGCATCTCATTGTGACTAGTCGATTCTCGAAGTGAGTCTTGTAATATCATTGCACGCGAGCTTAACCTGTAGAGTCACGATTGATGATTGTTTTGAATGCATTGTGTGGTGAGATTTACTTGAAATATGTTCTTGGTGATACCTAGAACTTTGCCCCGTTGGTCCAATTGACTAACATTGGTGAATGAAAGAAATGATCTTAGGCACAAATTTTTAAGAGTGAACCAAATTGTCATTATACCTCTTTGTGACCACCTTGTGAGAGTGTGAACCTAGCTTGGAACCATTTGAGCCTAACCTTTTTGGATGAAACATGAACTACATTTGGCCTTTTCCTCCCCACCTAAAACCTTCATGAAGCCTTGAAATGTTTGGATAGCTAACTTAGGACAAAATCCTAAGTTGGGGGTGTGGTGAAAAATGAGGAAACAAATTGAGCAAGAAGTTTGTGAAATTCACCCTTGAAGAATTGTGTTGAAAAAAAATGGAACTCCTCCATATAAAAAAAAGGGGGAATTAAAGAAAAAGATTGAAAAAGAAGTTTGATTTGTGCATTGGTGGAAACAAAAGGGGTATCCAATGAGGCATACAAAAGGCTTTGTGCTTAAATTTTGCTTGAAAAGAGTAAAAGAAAAGGAAAAAGAGTGAAATGCAAGTCATTCTTCATGAAGGTAGAAGTCACTAATAAAAAATAATCATACATTTTCCCTCAGCCCCGTTACAAGCGTTAAAAGACCTTTGTGATCCGGCATAAGCCGAATGATATGTTGATCGGAAAATACGGGCAAACATATGGGTAGAATCATGCATGTGTTTATCTTTGAGAGTGTGAGAGTTGATTTTGATTCCTTATGATATAATCTTTGATGAATTTTGGTGAGAGCATGAAATCATTCTTGATGTGAGGGAATTATAATACTCTTGTTGAACTGTAATTTGCATTTGAAGCGAGCATTGTGAGCTTGATCTCTATTTGACGGTGGCTAGTCATGGTTTGAAACTTCTAGTTCACAATTGAACATTGCATGTGTAGATTAAACCTCATTTGCATTCATGTTGAGTCTCAAGTAGCACTATTTGTAGACATCCCCATTGGCCTGGTTGATCTTGTGTTTTACTTGAGGACAAACAAAAGTGTAAATTGGGGGTGTTGATAAGTCGGGATTTTGACTCATTTAAGGCTTACTATTTAGGGATTTAGTGTCCTCAATGCCTATTTTATGCTCATAACTGATGTTAAAATGTTAATATGCAGCAATTAAGGCAAAAAAGTATGGAAAGGACATTACAAGGCAAATAAGAGTGAAAAATCTGAAAAAGTTGAAGGAAGGCAAAGTTGGTACTCACCAAAGCTACTCGGCGAGTCGCCGAGTAGAACTTCAGCTCGCCTAAAGACCCATAATGCCAGCCCATGAACAAAACCAACTCGGCAATCGAACAAGTAATTCAACGACACACCGAAGAGATCGGTGATGTCGATTTAGCTCGCCAAAGATTACAGAAAGAAGTGGTAAAAATCCATGCTAAGAAGGCGAGAAGAGGAGCACTCAGCTCATCGCCAACCAGATCGGTGAAGAATGACTCACTTCACTGAAAATTACAGAGTGAATTGGTAAAAAGACATGCCAAAAAGGTGAGAAGAGGAGCACTTGGCGCATCACCGACCAGTTTAGCGAGCCCGAATTACTTCGTCGAGTTGACTCCGTGCTGAAATTCTGGGAATGTATAAATGCAATTTTCAAAAGAAGAGATGGAGTGCCCACATTGTTCACTTCTGGGTTTTTCAGTTTTTACATTCTAGAATATTGTTTTTACATTTTTGTGGAGAAATTTAAGGTTTGTGAGACTTTTAGCTTAATTTCTAGCATTTGGAGACTTGCGGATCGTTGTCAAACCTGATGGAAAATGTTGTTGGTAATGATTTCTTGTTCCGTACCATATTTGGCTAAAAAAACCCATTCTTGGGGGTGTGATTATGTAGTTGAATGTATTAATTAGCTAATGGGTGTTGTTAGTTGCTGATTTTATTGTTGATTTGAAGTGGGTTCAATTAATTGTTCATACTTTTTAATTAAGGAATTGTAGTTGCAAATGTAATTCTAGCTTAGTACTCGATACCTGCTTGAGAAAGAAGTGTTAGAGTTGAATTATTAGTTGATGATTGTTTTGATGACATTGTTACAAATCTAGCTTGAGAAAGTGGGTTTCAATGCAATATTGCAAATCTAGCTTAAAAAGTTGATTGATTAAGGTATTGGGTTGTTCGATTGTGTTTTGCCTGTTGAGGTTCGAAGAACTCACTTGATTCACAATAGTTGACTGAGTAATGGCTATTGTTGCTCCTATTTTACTAGTCATAATTTGGTTACCTAAATCCTCCCCCCCCCCCATTTGATATAATTGTCTAAACTTAGTGATTTACTTTAATGTTACGAAACTTCTACCTCTACAAGCGATTAGTACACAATTTTACTTCTTGATTGAATTCTCTACTGTATCACTCCCTGTGGGATCGACCCAAACTCTTAGTTGCATTTATACTTGTTAGCGACTGCCTACACTTAGAATTGGATGAAGTGTAGTTCAGCGTTATCAGGAGACTCTTCTAATTTGGTAGGTTATGTTGATGCTGATTATGCAGGGTATCAAGTTGATAGAAAGAGAACCTCATGAATGGCCCATTGTTTGCTTATCTCTTATGTCCTAGGAAACTAAAGCAAAATTTAGTTACTCTTTCTATAAGTGAGGCAAAATATATAGCAGTCACAACTTGTTGTGCTCAACTCCTATGGACCAAACAACAACTTGAAGATTCCGGAGTGGTCACTGAGACTATCCATCTCCTGTGTGACAACATAAGTGCTGTCAATATGGCTAAAAATCATGTTCATCATAAACAGACTAAGTATATTGATGTGAGACATCACTTCTTAAGGGACAACGTGGTAAAGAGGAATATCAACATACAGTTCTGCAAGACTAAGGATCAAATAGCAGATATTTTCACCAAAGCTTTAAGTAGAGACCTGTTTGAGAAAAACATACTGAAGTTAGGGATGCTGAAACTTGACGAAGCTGATCCTACCTGAGGTAATTAAACCCTTCATGACTATGCCAAGAGAGAAACTGTCCGGGTTTTTTAGTTATGTTCGTTTTAGTAAATTTAGTCTCATACCTTTTGTAGGTATTCACACATATTGGAAGTGCCAAAGGAAAAAAGAGTCGGGCAAGAACTGGGAAAATACATTTAGACTGAATGGAAAGACCCGATCCTTACTCGAAGATTAGCATTTGTAACATTGCATTTTAAATTTTGCATCTGAACTGGGATTTTGCCATGTGTTGATCATCCTGTCTTCTAATCGTTGTCTAATATCTTTCCATTTGAAAGGTCGCTTCCTTTCAAGGGACCTGATGCACCCTTTAACCTCCATATATACCCTCTCGTTTCTAATAATCATTACAAAATTTTCAAAATCCTTACCAAATGCCTGAAATTTTTTAAGATCCTTTCCTTTTTTTCTCTCAAAATCATCTCTTAGAATGTTTACACCGTCCACTCTTTCTAACAAGATGAAGGGAAATGTTGATGGTGTTGATCCTACTTCATCTGCTGCTCCACAAGAAAAACTTTCATCTCAAAATCCAACTTCAACTATTCCTCTAGATGAATAAAATGCTCTCTCTACTCCTACTTCAACCAATCCACTGGTTGAAGAACTTAAAACCCCAACAACTGAGGTACTCCTTTCACCCAGTGGTGAACTGTCTTCATAACGAGCTTCTCCTGTTCTTTCTGATACCCTAGATCTAAATGAATCCCAAAATTTATCCCCATTAGGATCCATTCAGTCTTAAAATCAATGTGAGAAAGACGTCCTTTCTATTGATGAATCTTAACCTGGTCCAGTATCATCTGCCCTTTCTGAACAACACTTTAAAGGGGACGAGTCTAATATTTTGACTGCAGGAGATGAGTGGGTTGTTGAAAGTTTGACAGAAATGAAAGAGGACAACCGAACTATCGTTCTAGGAAATGAACCCCAATTGTTTGAGCCAGCTGAGTCTCCTCTTGAAGAGTCACCTCCCAGATTTGATCAAACCTCTATAGTAGGGGTGGGCACTATTGTTGGAGATGAGGGAAAGGAGGACAATGATGAAGATGACCAGCCCTTAATAAAGTGAGTCCAGAAAAGGCAAGTTGCTGCTCCTGAAGAGAAGGATGAAGACAGAGATGGTTTGTTCAAAGGAAAATGATCCCCCGTTCCAAAGGGAAGAATAAGGTAACCGACGAAAGGCCCAACAAAGGACAAGGAAAATTCCCAGAAATTGATGGGGGGATACAATGAAGTCAAGCAAAACAAAGCTGTAGCAAATCGGACAAAAATGATAAACACTATTATAGAAGAGGACTTAATTCCTAATGTGGACTTTGTTGATAAGTCAGAAGAAAAGGGTGATAGTTGGTCAGTGTCTGCATATGTTTTTTTTTGCATTTGAGAAAAGGAGAGTGGAAGTCATAAGTAAGAAATCCTCTAAAGCGACAAGAGGACACCCCAAGAAGGAAATTATTTATGTAAAAAAGCACACTGAAGGAAAGCTTCTTGTGGTTAGAAGATAGAAGGAGACAACCGAACGAAAAAAGAGTAATCATCCCAGAGCCATTCACTGAATCGGATCTTGAGTTTTAGATGGGACCTGGTTTAGTAGGTAAAAAGAGAGTTTTAAAAGCAGCTGACACGAGAGAAGAGTGTTGCGGTTCTTAGATCTCAGAAAGAGTGGACGTAAGAGTTTTCAATTTTGAGATAAAGACTAAACAGGGTGCAAAACCTAGTCGATGCTGTTGAAATTCAAAGTTGGACTCACCTGTTCATAAATCATGTACATCTTGTGCACTAGTCTAAGGTTAGAGAATTTTAGTCAGGCTAAAGCTAAATGAGGATTGGAGTGTGAATGCTCAAATAGGGAATATCCAATTTCAGCACACTGAGGCAATACTGAATGAGGGGATCAACATTATGGCTGAAAAGTCTCCAACAAAGATCTTTGAGGTGCATATCAACAAAATCCCTAATCTAAGTCGAGCTGGAATCCCCAAGAAATACCTATAAGGTGAGTATCAACTGTTTTTGAGTTTGAAAACAAAGTGTTGCTGCCTAGATTAGAAAAGAGAACGATTGCCTCAGCTGCAGACTTGTTCTTCATTAAGGCCCTGCACACTCTTTAGTTGACCAACCTTCCTACCATCATGTTTGAGCACATGCATAAGATAATGATTGTCTAAGATGGAAAACATGGGTTGGGTTATGGGTACTTGCTGATATGGATATTCCAACACTTTAAGATTTCACTTGGTTCTAGAGTCAGGGGACAATGAAATAGTAAATCTTCATGAACACTCTTATGGAGTGTGAGTGTGTCAAAGGCAAGGCTGGCAATAAGAGCGAAGTCTCAGAACTGTTGGATGTACAGTCTCAACTTAAGCATGAGTTAGAAGCCATGAGAGTCACCTTGGCTAACGAAGATGCTGAGATTGCTAGCCTTAAGGTCAAGCCGTAATTGGCAGAATATGAGGACCGGGTGGAGCCAGACTAGACACCCTACAAGTTGAGAACAAAGTCATTGCTTACAAAAACTCCAAACATTAGGCAAAACTTCTCCAACTCCATGAAGAGGCAAATGCTCGCCTATCCTTGCTCCTAAAATCCTTCACCTCCAAGCCTCCCTCATTATAATTTCTTTTATGTCCTCTATTCCTTCTTTTTGGTCCTCTGTGGGTATTGTCTCGGCTCTCATGTTAAATGATATATGCAATGTTGTGAATGCTTCCCTTATTTTTGTTAATGAATGAATATATTGGCCCCGTATCTACTAACTTGCTTCACTATTTTATGCATTTTCTCTTATGCTCAGTGTTGCTCAAGTGTCCATGAATTTGTTTGACTGCATTTTTTATTAACTTGGATTAGTGCTTTAACTTTTTTTTATGATGTCAAAAGGGGGAATATATTGTGTTTAAGGCAGAGTTGGTTCAATTAGAGATGAGACCTGGTTTGGTTGATAGGAGAATGATTTAATTAGAGATGGTACTTGGTCTGGTTAATAAGGGGATGATGAAAGATAGTGGGAAGAAGTTGAAAAAGTTAAATATTAGTTTGTCATCATCAAAAAGGGGGAAATTGTTATTTTATGCTGTCTCTGAAGTTTTTATGATTGAACAAACTTTAGAACTGATCCCAAATAAGACTAAGAGTGTATGTACAAGAAAACAATAGTTGTCTACATCCTGCAACTTTACAACACATGTTGTGGTTGGTGCGCGTCTACCGCAACACAACAAATCCTCAACCAATGGAATCGCTTGGTGTGTTTGTGCCTATAGTATAGTGTGTCTATTCTTCATGGGCACAAACAAATTTTTGAAAACAAATTTTTCTCTCTCAAGAAAAATATTCTCAAGAACAGGAGGATGACTTGATAGAGTTATCATTATTCTTAGTTGTTGCTAGGGTTTATATTTCAGTGCTTACTCTTTTAAGATCTATTCCTAAACTATAAAGGAAGTAGATCAGTTCTTCCTGCTTGTGGTGTTTTTTATAGCTTTCCTTTATACACCTTTTGCTCTCTTTATCCTTTTCAATTTAGCTATTCCAGTCAGATCATAGCTTCCTTGAATAGGTCTTAGGTTTTTGAATTTTCTTTCTTATATTTGTAAGGGGAGAGTCTCCCTTATTTATTCTTTCCTATTATTTTGTATTGAGATGAGTCCTCTCATAAGCATTTAGATACTAGGTTTCCATTTATAATATTGGTGATGAGTTTACTGATCTTAGTAGGCTAGTCGACTTTGAACCACCATAGGTTCGGAGGTAAGGTTTATGCTCCTCTCCTTGTACTTTTGTTGTTTTTATTTATGTTAAGGTATGGGGGTGTTGCTACGCCCTGAACACTTAAGGGTTGTTGAATAAATAAAAAATAAAAAAAATTCCAGAACATCATAACCAAGTTTAGCTAGACTTAGCTATGTTGAGTTCTTGAAGTATAAATCGACTAGAGTTAGTTGGTTTAGTGGGCAATAAAGTTATTGTTTAGTTCTTTTGTTTGTAGTATAGTTGCTACAGTAAGGGGGAAGAGATTACGAGTTTGATTCCTAGATTACTAGAGATTTGTAATCTGAAGTCTTTGCTCCGTTTTGAGTGAAATGGAGTTGAGTTGAACCCCTGTGAGACCGGTCATGGTTTTCTCCTCCCTTGAGTAAGGGGGTTTCCACATAAAACTCTCATGTCTGTTTTACTTTGAGTCATTCACTTTCCGCACGTTATTTCTGTCAAAGGACATGGTCCATTGACTTTTAGTGGACACATACATTTTATCAAGTTAATTTTTGTTGTTGTTAATCAATGCTTCAAGTGTTGTTTCGAGAGTTGTAATTGTATCAATAATTTTTACATGATATTATATATATTTTATGAGATTTGTATTTGTATCAATATTATTGTAGGTTTTAGTATTTATATCAATGTTATATGTATTTGGCTTTTTCGAAATAATATACCATTGCTTATTTCTATATATGAATCAATTGCATATATACAAAAGCTGTCAATTGCATATATACAATAACTGTCTAGCATTTATCATTTGTATCTTATATGATTAAATTTGTTAATGATAATTATATACATTTTTATTTATATATCAAATGATACATGTATTTGTTTTTCTTAGGAATAATATATAATTGTTGATTTGTATATATGCATCATATACATATACACAAATAATTTTCTAACATTTATCATTTGTATATCTTATACGATTGTATTTGTTAATGATAATTATATACATTTTGATTTGTATATTTCAAATTTCATGATTTGAAACTTTTTTTTCCCGAATGAATAATTAGAAAGGAAGAACTGAACTGAATTATTAGTTTTAAATCGGAAAATACTTGTTGTATTATGAATGAAGAAGTCAAACTAGATTTTTGATTATTGAAACCTAGTAAATGAAAATCAAAATTTTAAGGGAAAAAATTATAGCTTTAAGAGTTCATTTTGATATGAAATTGTAAGAAAATACATTTAATGTGATTCGTGGAATATTTTTCATTTTAAACTGATTTTGCCACATCAATTAAGAAATTAATTTACAATTGTATTTGTATATACAATATTCAAAAATGCGAGATAACAAATACTAATCTCAATAGTTGATAAAATTATAGCTCGACTTGTAATTAAATAAACCTTAGCTATGAAACTTCATTATTTTTCTAGAATTAGTTGTTTATGAAATTTCCTAGGCAAATAGATTTTACACAAATCTCAAAGTGTTAAGAGCTAATTACATCATATCCATACTCTTTTTCAAATTACAAAATCCCTTAAATTTGGTGGAATCCGGATACATCCCAAAACGCCCCGATATATCGCATCCCAATTTCAGATATATCCCTCAACGTCCTGATACATCGCGTACGTCCGATACATCGGATAATGTGATGTATCCGATTGATACATCGTGTAAAGTAACGTCCCGATGCACCGCATATGTCTCGATACATCGTAAAGTGATGTATCTGACCGATACATCACGTAAAGTGATGTATCCGACCAATATATCGCGTAAAGTGATGTATCCGACTGATACATCGCGTAAAGTAGAGATTTTTGTAAAAAAATAAATTCAAATGATAGAATTTTTTTAAAAAAAATATAGCGAAATAAGTTATATATTTAGATAATTTTTGGAATAGTTTATCGGAGTTTTTCGCATAAGTTTCATTTCGGCCCACTAGGCCCAAAAGTGTTCAATGGAAGAGCAGAATCAGATCTCATTCTTGGCCTACTTCAAATGCCAGCTTAGCAGAAGGACGCGTTGACATATTTTTATCATCTTATATGCTCTTGTCGCTGCTGGTGACGGAGATCGGCTGAGGAATTACACCGGCAGAATTTGAAATTCAACTCTCGGTGTAGCCAAATTTCCTTGTTCTCTCTACCATTCAGTCCCAGATATGCAATTCATTGAATTGTAAAACCGATTTTTTTCTCTCTCAGTTTTGGTGTCGGTGGCCGTGTGTGGTAGCGGCCAAGGGACTCGAATTGAGCTGATATATGGCTTACAGGAGAAAACAGCAGCTGCCTAAGGTTTCTACTGGAACTCCGCCACCACTTCCCGATGAGAGTTCTTCTTCTTCATCTGCTTCTTCTCTGGCTGCTAAGGCCATAAGAGCATCATCCGCATACAAAGACTCTTCTCTTTCCTCCGCATATGGTCAGTCAGCTCTTTCATCTCCTCGCGACTCAAATCCGTTACGATCTTCTGCTCCGGTTTCAACAGCATCATTACCATACAAAGACTCTTCTCTCTCCCCCATCTATGGTCAATCAGTTCTTTCATCTCCTGGCGACTCAAATCCCTTACGATCTTCTGCTCCGGTTTCAACAGCCAAGGTTAGTTCTTGCTTGCCTTTAGTGTACTACGCATAATACATTACAGTTTTTGTTTAGCATTTTTCTCATTTCCACTACTGCTGTTGGTAATTTTGCTTCCTTTCAGTAACTCGAAGAATTTTAGGCGGCTATATGTTGATTTTGCTTTGAGAGTAGAACTACATGTTAGGGTGAACTTTAGCGTGTTGTTATGGGTTGATTGTGTCTATTCTTCTGTTTTTTGTAGGCCAAAGAACTCACTTTTTCTGTTGTTGAGTTGTACTTTTACACTGATGTTACAAGTAATAGTGATATGTGCTGTTTTTCATCTTGTTTTTCCTTGTGCATATGCAGGTATATAATTGTCACATTTACATAAACTTATTCTTTGAATGTCTAGGAGTGGTTTTGTAGGAAAATAGAGAAAGTAGGGCTCTTACAATTTCCCTTTGTAAAATGTAAAATTTGATCCTCAGATTTCTTTCGGTTGTTATGTGTCTATAACTAGATGTTATATTATCTTTTCTGATTTGTAAATTAAAGTCTCCAATTTTTCTTTAGCTACATATAAAAGTACAGTCTATATGTCTATTACAGAGTGTAGTGTTCTTCTTTCGTTTACTTGGATGATATGGAAAAGGATAAGGATGGGTTCCAAGCTTTGGGGAGGAAAGATGTGGAGGGATGGGGAATAGGAAAGGATCTTGCCACAAACCGGGGGATGGGGGAGTCATAAGATCAGTGATGCATATTTGCATCTGCAGTTTCAAGTTGTATCTATTTTTCTAATAACCGTGGTGTTTTTACCAGCTTGACACTGGATACCCAATAATCTCTCACCAAAGTAGGTACTGGGTAACTCTGTCTACTAAGGCTTGGAAAAATAGGAAGAAATTACATACTCCCTCCGTTTCTAAAAGAATGATCTGTTTTTCTTTTTAGTCTGTTTAAAAAAGAATGACCCATTTCCTTTTTTGGCAACACTTTAATTTCAACTTTCCACGTGGCATGTTTAAGACCACAAGATTAAAGGACATTTTGGTACATTTGTCATAACTTTAATTTAGGACCACAAGATTGAAAAGTCTTTTTTATTTTTGTAAACTTGTTCCAAGTCGAACTAGGTCATTCTTTTTAAAACGGAAGGAGTAGTATTTTTTGTCTCCACTGGAATTTGAATTTGAGAACTCATGGTTCTCAATCCACTTCATTGACCGCTAGGTCACACCCTTAGATGCTTCAAGTCGTATCCTTAGATGATAGGGAAATAGGATAAGGATAGGGAATGGGAATCTTTCCACCAGTTGGTGATAAGGGATTGGGCAGAAGGATGATTCGTAGAGTTACTAACCTTGTTATCAGTTGTTTGACTTTGGCATCGTCTCTTTTACAGCTGATAAATGGAGTTCTTCTTGCTGTAAGAATACTCTTTTTAAATGCAGGATTCGTCCAGCTATGAGTATACATCAATGAAAAACTTGAGTGCATCCAAACAAGGTATTTGGGGAGTATTGGCTAGGAAAGCGAAATCTATTATTGATGATAATAATACAGACCAACCACATCTAAGCGAAGTAAGAACAAGAATGCAACATATGCCTGATAGTGCAGCCATTGGTCAGGTAAGAAATTTATGTTGAAATTAAAATTTTTATGGTTGCATGTTTGCGAAATATTTTCTTCGGCTATGTGGTGATGGTCTATGAGTTAGGCTTTGGGGTTACAGATTCTGAATTTTGCGCCTTTATTATATGGATTGCAGCAATATGACAGAAAACAGTTGCCTGAAAGCCGTAGAAAAGCTGAGGGCCATAAACTACAGAAGGGATTAGATGCTCTTGCATCTTCCCTTAATTATATTGGCGGGACCATCGGAAATGCTTTTGAGGTATGCTTTTGTACGAAGTTTCTTCCAAAATTTTCCATCAAGAATAAAGGTAGTTTAAAAAAAAGACAACTTCCATCAAGAAATGCATTTAAACATTTTGAATGTACTAAGTGTGTGGATTTGGAAAATATTAAAAAACCTTGATCACTCCACTACACCTCAATCCAAATTTATTCGGTGGTTTGTGTGGATTGTTCCATTACTCATCTATTAATGCTTATAAGGCTAGAGGTTAAATTTCACACTTATCCTTGTACATACAAGTCTCGTTTTTGGTTTTTAGTCTTCATAAATAATTTTTGATACTTCAGTCGATGGTCTATCGAAAACAACTTCTCTAATTTCACAAGGTAGGGTAAGGGTGTGTACACACCACTCCCCAGACTCCACTTGTGAGTGTCGTTGTTGTAGCCTTTATAAATAATATAAATTATGTGTATGGGTTTTATCTATGTTTGTATTGATCTGATAGGTTTTGGGTATCATAGAATAACATCTACTTTCAAAAAACTGAGAAGTTAAGTAGCTCCGTTTTGTTCGAAAGAGAATCATATAGTTGAATACATTATGTTGCAATACAAGGCATTAGTTCTTTTATTCGTAAATTTGACAAGCCAACTTAAAAGCCTGAAATTTTTTGTCATGTGACAGTGGACAACTTCGTAGTTAACTGCCTTAGATTCATGAGTACTAAGAGATATATCTACTAAACTTCGTAGTTAACTGCCTAAATTTCTGTGCTTGGAAAGAAATCATTTGGATGTATCTTGTTGCATTTGCTGGATTGTTGTATATGTACAGAATGTTGGCAGGAGGGCACATTCAATGCTTTGAGCATCTTCACTTGTCATGTTACAAGGAGAGAAGCTCAAAATACCAGGTGATTTCTTCCCATTTGTTCTACCATTGGTGGATAGAGTTACTTGGTACCTGTTGTTGGTGGGCAGTGGCACACTGGCAGGTATCCTGTGGAATTAGTTGAGGTGTGATTAAGTTGGCCCGAACACCACGGTTATAAAAAAAAAGCACTTAATACTTTAAAAATTTTCTTTACTAAGGATGGACTACTAAGGCCTCATTTGTTTGCACTTAATGGAGATACGAGTTTGAATCATTCAGACTACAACCCATTAAGTGCGTATATTTTTCTTAATTTTTTTTTACCACTTAGTGGGTCTTAAGAGCTCTGATTCGGTCCAATCAAAAGATGAAGTCTTAAGACCATTATGTGCTCTTTGGTTATCAAACTACATTAAATGCTTAAACAACAAGTGACACTTACTTTCACAAACACACTCTCTCTAAACTCATTTGATGCAACATCTCATAATGCTTGAATATACATATTGTGTTTAGTATGTAGTTTAGATACATTGAATATTATCAACTATATATTTTATATATTATTAGGTTAGTACCATTTAATTGCTCTCTCCATTTCAATTTATTTGTCATTTTTTTATTTGACAAAGAGTTTAAAAAGTAAAAGTTTTTTGCTCTTGTTAAACAAAGTTATGTAAAATGTATCAACATTTCCTTTAATCTTGCCGTCTTAAACATACCATGTGGAAAGTTAGAATTAAAGAGTTGTTAGAAAGAGAAAAATACATTCTTTTTGAAACATTCTAAAAAGGAAAACAAGACAAACAAATTGAAACAGAAGGAGTATATTGTTTAAATTTTATCTCTTGGGACTATATTGGTTATGTTGTTGTATTGTTTAAATTTTATACTTAATAAATTTTTAATTCAACATTTTTATATGTTAAGAAAACAAGCATTATTAATCATTCAATGTTTAGAATCACCATCATTGGTGCCAACCACTACTGCCAATCGCAACCACATGACCTATTACCTCCATCATTATTAATTATATACACTGCCACCACTGTCGCCTTCACCTTCACCTTCACCTTCATTACCACCACTACCACTATCAGCCACCACACCGCTACAGTCAATCCCTACACCCAACCACCTTCACCATCACAACTAGCACTGCCACTAACTACCACCAACGCATCGTCAACTACCACACATTCTTCAACCATCACTATCAACATTGTCAACTACTAACATTAATCAACTTCACCATCACAACCACCTCCACGATCACAACTATCATCACCACCATTACTAGCTAGTACCACCAACCGTTACCACCACTATCGTTACAAACCATATCTACCATCGCTAGCAAATATAATATTTTTTTTTAAAATCAAATAATTTTACTTTATTAAATTTACATTTTTCCAATATTAAATTACTGTTTTATTTGAATTCTATATTTATTATACTTACAAATAAATAAAATATGTACATTCATATGTTGTAAAACAGTCTTAATCATTCAATGGTCTGATCTAGAGATAACATCTTAATCATTCAGATGTGCATTCAAATTTAGACGTTTTAATCTTAATGAAAACAAATGAGGTCTGCGTTTGGCATGTAGGAAAATGTTTTCTGAGGAAATGATTTCCTAGAAAATGTTTTCTTGGAAAACAAGTGTGTTTCTTACTTATTTTCTAGTGTTTGGTAGGTAAGCAAGAAAATCCTATCCCAAGAACATTTATATGTTATCTAGCAAAACACTATGGAGACAGGATGGGATGGAGAGTGGGTGTTCGGGGGTGGCGGGGGTGGGATGGTCAAAGGGTGGAGGTTGGGAGGATTGGGTGGGTGGGAGGAGACAACAAACTTGGAATGTCACTTATGCAACTTGTTTCCCTGCTTCCATTAGGGAAGTCATTTTCCTCATTTTTTAGGAACTTGTTTTCCTAGAGAAAATATTTTCCAAATATTTCGACTAACCAAACATAGGAAAATAGGAAAATAGGAAAATATGAAACACACTCTAAGTGTGCACTCCAAAGCAGTGTGCTCAAATAACACAAATATTTTTATCTCAACTGTTATCCAGTAGCATATTTCACTGCTAAACTGTTATTGCATTTATTCCATCAGATTTTTTCCATTATTTAAATTGTTAAGAAAAATGAACAACAGCAACAGATAGAACATTCTCCTATCTTTATTAAACAGAACCGTGGCCTTTTCTTGTTCGTGTTAATGTTGATTATATGATTATTATTATTGTTATTTAAGTGCACTTGTATTTTCACCTTATAACCCATCAATATTGGTTTCAGCACCACTTCCTGCCCCCTTTTTCTTGATATCTGTTCAGGCAATGCTGATTCTCTTATTAAGATAGAGTATCTGGATTTACTATCACAGGAGGGTCTTGCAGTTGTGGAGAATCGTACCGCAGATATCATTCAGGAAACCAAAAAGCTGCAAATAAGGAAAAAAGATAGTAGCTCTATTCCACAGAATAATGCTTCAATGAGTGGTGCACATCAGCAACCTCTGTTGCGGGCCCACATGCAACCCCAGACACAGGCTGATTTGGAAACTCAACTCAAGGCATCTCGCGACGTAAGGTGGCAACTGTTAGCAATAACTTATCACGTCGTATTTATCTATACAATACATTGTTGATCAAGGAATTCTACTGAATGTTTTGATTTGGATCTATGTTGTTCGGACTCTTGAAAAATGTCGCCAGGTGTATGTCGGATCCTTTAAAGTCAGAACATTTTTGAAGGATCTTACACGGGTGCGCCAACATTATTGGAGAGTCCAAGCAACATAGATTTGGATGACATTAACCTATCTCACTGTTGTGGCCTTGTGATCAGTGAATATCCAAGAGAGGGTAGTTGCTGACAGCCTTCCTGAATGTTTGCTGGTTTCATGTCTTGGACATTACATGTATTTCTGTGAGATGCATGATATGTCTGTTTTCGGTTTACAGGTTGCAATGGCAATGGCTGCAAAAGCAAAGCTTCTTCTTCGGGAGCTGAAGACTGTGAAAGCTGACCTGGCTTTTGCTAAGGAACGTTGTGCACAGCTGGAAGAAGAAAACAGAATTCTTCGAGAGAGTCGTGAAAAGGGCGGAAGTCCTGAAGATGATGATTTGGTATTTCTACTCCCTTGCTTAACTCAAAGGATTAAACTTAGCAAAAACCTCAAAATAATAACAGGAAGTATGAAATAATCCAGTTCAAAATCTTTCTTCAATTCATTTAGGGATCGTTTGGTACAGGGATTAGTAACGCGGGGATTAATAATGCAGGAATTAGAATTTTTAGTCAAGTGTTTGGTTCATTGCTTACCACCTCATCTTGTGTTTGGATTTAAACTCTAAAAAAATTCTTTCCAATTATACCCTTGAATTATTATGGGATTTTCTATTTTTAATTGGGTCAAAGTAGATAATTGTCGGACAATATAATTTTTTAATGGCCTTCTAACGATCTAGGAAAAGAACAATTTTGTTGTTATGTTTGCAATTTTTTCACTTGAATTATTTGAGGGTAATTCATTTTCATCTTAATACATTGATCACTCACACAACGTCAATTCTCAAATTAAAAAGGATAGAACATCTACACTTAGAACTGAAAAGATGGTAAACAATAGTAAAATCGAATAAACCATTTACATTTAGGGGTCGTTTGGTTTGAATATGAGTTATGATGGGGTAAGTTATGTTGGGATAAGTTATGTTGGGATTAGTTATGATGAGATAGGTTGTGGTGGGATTATTTCTTATTGAGTGTTTGGTTTGTTGTATCCAAAATAATATATATTGATAAATTTTAAGAACAAGTTGTTTATTTACAAAATTACCCTTCACTTTATTTATTTATTTTATATTTTCTTTGCAAGCATTAGTTATTCATTTTTAAAAATAGAACTTTTATTTTATTTAGCTTAAATATTTTTGTTTATTTATTCCCATGATAAGTACCATATGTATTTAAAAAATATAACTTTTTTCTTATTTAGCTTAAAAATAGAACTTCCCTCTTAAGTTTGTTAAAGAGAAGAAAATTTATGAGAAATCAAAATAAAATAAACATAAGAATTAGTCAAATAAATTCATAAATAAAACTTATATTTAAATAGTGTAATTTTTTAATAGAAAAATATGAATAATTATCATAAAAATAAGGAGTAGTGAATATTATTATACATGGTATTAAAAATAATGTAAATATACATAAATGTGAAATGATGTATAAAAGAGATTTAAAGGAATATATTTGTCATTTACCTATTTTATTCCGAGATAAGTTATCCCAGGATTACTATACCACCCAATGTGAGGGATAACTTATCCCGATACTAATTCATAATTGGGATAAGTTATCCCAAGCTTTGCAACCAAACAAGAAAATAAAGGTTACTTAAAATCTATCTTGGGATTAACTCCCCTTGTCCATCACACCAAACGACCCCTTACACATAAAAATTGCAAGTTGCAGTTTTAATATGTATACACTTTTATAAATTGTTCAAAATAAATACACCCAACCCTTTGTCGCCACCGTGCCATGTCGAGTAACAAGGTCAGGCCCCTTACAAACTTCCCCCACCCTTTGAAACTCGACGTCCTCGTCAAGGACATTCCCTTATCTAAACCGATATGGGTCACATTTCAAATATTGCATTGATTTGTATTGGATTTATTTAGCAACAAACAACTCTCTCTAAATAATAAAATTTGTAAGCTAATTTATTTAAATAAATTTAGTAGCAAATATATAGAACATAAAATCAAGACAATAAATAAAATGATTAAAAGGATTTGAGGGGTATTTTTGTCTAATCTCATGGTATTAAATCTTATGTATTACTAATACCACCAAATGGAAGGTATTAGTTCTACATCCTATAATACCATACATAGACCCAAAGTTCCTACCAAACATAGTACTAAATAATATCATCCACAATATATGGACTATTTCTCCTAATACACCCTCAGCTGCATTCTTCAGCAGCAAAAGTTTCAGTATGTTCATATTTCTGTCCAATGTCCTGGACCTACTCTTATGGAGTTTATTGGGGGATGAGCCTTCTTGCTTGTCGCCATAACTCATGGCATGCAGTGATAAGGCATTTGTGCCTGCTTTTTGTTGCACTTGTTTCAGATTTTTGTTATTTTCTAGAAGTTTGTGTTCATGGAAATAATTGTAGTTGTGATATGCACCTATCAGATAAGGCTCCAGCTCGAGACACTTTTGGCAGAAAAGGCTAGGTTGGGTCAAGAGAACTCAGTCCTAACACGGGAGAACCGTTTCTTGAGGGAGATTGTTGAATACCACCAGCTCACTATGCAGGATGTTGTCTACCTCGATGAAAATAGTGAAGAGGTGACTGAAGTGTACCCCATAAAGGTACAGACTTGATATGCTATTATCTCAGCAGATTGTCTGATCTTTTTTCAAGCTAACTAGCTCCTGTGACCCCAGGTTGTAAGTCCACAAGTGACCAAGGATAACTCATCTCATCCTGTGTCATCCTTAGAGACGAAGGATGTTTCGTGTGATATCACCTCTCTGAGCTCTTTCATCCAAATTCCTGCTGAAGATGATTTAGGAAGACACTGATTTCCAGTTGCTGGATGTATTGCTTTGATCTTCTCCAACCGAAAGTGTGAATGGGTGTTCAGTGTGATTTCTTTTGGATGAGCCTGGTCATCCTGAAACTTAATATGTATTGAACTTTCTTTTATCTTTTTTTGGTTTATTTTCTTGGTAGGAAAGGCAAATGCACTGGGGTTGGAGAGAACAACGTGAATTGTGGCTTGTTTAGTTATGCTGTAATCTATCTGGTTCTCACTGCAACGATGTGGAGGTCTTCTACGAATGTATATTAAAATGAAGAATTAATATAATGTTTCTTTAATTCAAAAGTCTTTTATTTTCTTAAAGTCTCGTGTCAAATAAAAATCAAACAAACCAATTGAAACGGAGGGAGTATGTTTTGTGGAACTATTGGTGTGAACTTTCAAAGATAACTTTTTTATTGGTTGCAATTTGGAAATATACAAGACCTGATATAGAGTATCTTTGATACCAAAACAACGTGAACTGAAGGGAGAAGTTAACATGGAGTTTCTAAGCAATCAATATGTTTGATCCGTTCATCTATTTTTGAGGACTACGTTAACCTACAGTTGAAACCTTATTCAATAAAACACACATGAATTGGTCTTACCCTATGTGTACTCTTAAATAGAATCCTCTATTTGATTCGGAGGAAGAAACCACTATTGCCATAGCTTGGATCTCGTTCATTTCACTCCCACAAAACATCTTTTGGCATAGAGGCAATATTCTCTTTGGCATCAATGGTAGATAAACAGACTATATGTAGATATGGCTACTCGTAACAAGACTATATGTAGTTGTGCAAGGGTCAAGGTTGAAGTTGATTTACTCGGTGAATTCTCAAAATGTATTAATATTGGGATGAAGAAGCAGAAAACTAGAGAAAACATGAAGAAGTGGATCATAATTAATTATGATTACATTCCCAAGTATTGTAAAAGCTGCACGTTACAACGCCATAATGAAAAGGCATGTTTTATCATTCATCTTGAATTGATTGTATCCAAAGGAGGAGGAGGAGGAGAAAGATGACTAAATAGATACACAAAAGAATGCAAAGGAAGTTGCTAAGGGGTCACAAGAGCCAACCAAGTCTAACAAAACAATGCAGGAAGGGCAAATTAGTGCAAATCAAGGAGAAAAGGGTAAACAAGTAGATAATAATGATTTCAGAGCGAAGAGACAAAAGAATGACTACAAAAGAGGAGACAATATAATAAAGGAAGAATGAAACAAAACCCAAAACCTATTCAGAAGAAGGATCAAGGGGTGGCTACTCTTAACAAATTTGGTGCCCTCGGAGATGGTCAGAATACTCATAAAGTTAGTAATGAAGTACCAAGGGATGTAGTAGGGGATTCAACAAAGCAATGAATTGAAAATGCCTTTGGTAAGTAGTTGGAAGACCAAGGGAATCCTCTACCCCTCAAAGGAATCATGCAGAAAAAGTAGGGGTAGAGCAGGATAATCAGAATTAGGTTGAACCTACAGATCATGTTGATGGTGTAGAAGAAGAAGAACCTAACCTACTTTAGGTGATTGTTATTTATAGTCCATCTAAGGAGGACCCTTCTATAGATGACATGTCATATGCGGATATTCATTATATGAAGGATATAGAAGAAGATGAGCATATAGAGGAAAATATAGAGCAAAACTAATAATATATCTTTGCATCAGAATAGGGGAGGAGGGGAGTTTATCATAATCTAATCATTAGCATAGCAACACAATATAACATGAACTATTAATACTACAAGAAAGAACACACAAAAACACAAAAAAAAAATAGATAGTTGACAAAGCTAATAACAAATAGAGATCACAGTCTCACTTTCATATATCATCATCATCATTAACAACAACAAAACCAGTACAATCCCAAAATTCAGGGTATGGACAAGGTAGGGTACGCATACCTTACTATTACCTCGAGGAGGTAGGGTTATTTTTAAAATATCCTCCTATCGAGTAATGAACTTCAGAGCTGGTAATAAAAAAATATAGAAATAAAAAGACGTAGAAGATTATAAGAAAAACATAACATAATATACCAAAGAGGGCAACAACCTTAACTTGATAGTTATTACCATTAAAAAAATAGGTGGTGCCATAAATGAAAATTTTGATTATGCTTCCATGATTGATAAACTTGTCTTCTTGATTTCAATCCTAACTTTTATGAAACACCTACAAATCTCTCAAGAAATAAACGCTCTGATACCAATTATAACAGACCTTACCAACTAGTGACATGTTTAAAAGTCGTGCGGGCCTAGGCTTAGAGCGGATAATATCACTAGCGGGATGGGCCATTACAATTGGTATCAGAGCGTTTATTTCTTGAGGGATCCGTGGGTGTTTCATCGAAATTATAATTTAAATCAAGAAGACAAGTTTATCAATCATGGAAGCATAATCAATTTTTTGAGTAATGACGCCGCCTGTTTTTAATGGTGATAACTATCATATTTGAGAGGTAAGGATGAAAACTTATCTAGATGTCATGGATATGTGGGAGGCAGTCGAAGAGGATTATGAAGTTCCTTCATTGCCTAACAATCCCCAAATCAAGAATCATAAAGACAGAAAAAATAGAAAATCAAAGGCAAAGGCTTGTTTATTTTTAGCAGTATCTTCTTCAATTTTAACTCGAATTATGTCTCTAAAGTTAGCCAAAGCTATCTATGATTATTTCAAGGAAGAATACGAAGGGGATGAAAGGATCAGAGGTATGCAAGTGCTAAATCTTATAAAGAGATTTTGAGATGCAGGAGATGAAAGAAACTGAAACCATCAAAGATTGCTCTGAAAGGCTCTTGAACATAGAAAACAGGGTAGATTGCTTGATTCCATGTTCAATGATTCACGTATTGTTGAAAAGATTCTGGTAACTGTGCTTAAAAGATTTGAAGCAGCCATAACTACTTTGGAAAATATTAAGGATCTGTCCAAGATCACCTTCGCAAAGTTGTTGAATGCTTTGCAGGCTCAAGAACAACGAAATGTCATTAAATAAGAAAGAAATACCAAGGGAGAATTGTTTGCCAAGCCTCAAGATGGAGGCAAAAACAGAAAGAAGAAGAATAAGAAGAATGGTAAAGACATTTCAACAAGTACTATCAGAGGAAAAGCTGGACACTCAAAGAAAATTTATCCTCAAAGAAAGGTCATCCACTATACAAATGTTAGAGAAGGCCTGATGTTAAATGCAGTAAATGCAATCAACATGGGCATGAAGATGCCATTTGCAAGAACAATGGTCAGGAACAAGAAGCAGAGGCACAAATTGTTGATGGTGAGGAGGAAGATCAACTCTTTGTTACTACGTGTTTTTCAAGCATATTATCGAGTGAGTGCTGGCTGATTGACAATGAATGCACTAATCACATGACAAATGGCATGTCTCTCTTCAAGGAATTGAAGTCCATGTCCATTACTAAATTCAGAATAGGTAATGGAGACCATATTGCTATAAGAGGAAAAGGAATCATTGCTATTCCAAGTCATTCAGGTACTAAAACAGTTTCTGATGTGCATTATGTACTTGGCATATATCAAAACTTGCTTATGTTGGTAAATTAATGGAAAAGGCTACAAATTAAATTTTGAAGATAAACATTGCTTGATCAAGGATGCTTCAGATCAACAAATGTTTAAAGTAATAATGAGAGGGAAAAGTTTCTCATTAGATCCATTTGAGGAGGAGCATGTTGTTTTTTCAGCCAAAGAAAGTGTTGCAGAAGTAAGGCACAAGAGACTCAGACACTATCACTATGAAGGGTTGCTTAAAATGCAAAAAGCAAAAATATTTAAGGACTTGCCTATTCTAGAAGTAAATTCTTCAAATAGTTTTGCTTTCATTAATATTTCTTTGTTGGTTTATCAAACCGATGTTTCCACTTGTTCAATAATAAGATAAACCATTTTTTTATTTTCTTCCTTCTCTATAAACTAACACCAACTAATGTTATAATTGTAGCACAATAAATAACGAGGAATGAAAAAGGTCGTAAGATAGGCCAACTATGATAAACACAATACTACTACTAGTAAAAAATGTTAATTAGGAAATAGATACATTGACACTTGTATTCGCTAGAAAATGAGACAACACTCAACTACCTGCTAACCTTCTACCCTAATCCACGATCTCTATAATTTCCTATCTAAGGTCAAGTCCTTGGAAAGTTGGAGCTGTGTCATGCCTTGTATAATTACCTCTACCTAATACTTCTTTATCCTACCTCCTACCTCTCCTAAAACCCACCGTGGAGAACCTTCCACACCTCCTCCTTGGGAGCTCTGTGCACCTCCTCTTCACATGTCAGGACCATCGCAGTCTCGCTTCCCTCATCTTATCCACCACGGAGACCACTCCCATCTTGTCCTAGATATCTTAATTCTTAAACTTATATCTCCTAGTATGACAAGAAATACACATCAACATTCTCATTTATGCCACTCTCATCTTTTGGAATGCGAGTTCTTAACTGGCCAACACTCTTCTCTATATAACATAGTCGGCCTAACCAACATTCTATAGAAGTTTATTTTAAGTTTTGGTTGTACATTTGATAAGGATCAAAGGGGAAATTGAAAGAAATAAGAAAATATATATGGATTATCGAAATCCAATCAAATTATGAGCAACAAAGGACTTTATACCTTCACCTCTCAATTGAATTCAATCAAATAACAATAACCCGAACTCAATCAAAAATGAGAAAACCAAATTGAATCCACAAAGAGGGTAACTCTATGATTGATTAAGCTATAAGAAGTTAACACAAGCAATATTGAGAATCCACCCTAATCACTGATATACCGTGAGTTTACGGTATTTCTAATACATTTCACTTACAAGTTGTGTGTGTCTAGGGCCTTTTTGTATTGGTTTTTATGTGTTTTTATCATATTTTGCAGGAAAGATGTTCAGGCGCGGAAGTATAGGGACAACT
>JAJOOS010012208.1:0-44412 GCA_029582725.1 Solanum chiquidenum
TTAGTCATGTTCTTGGTTTTCTGGTGACTAGTATATATAATAAGAATGCTATTTACACCTCAATGTATCATTACAAGGTAAGTCATCTTTAAATAGAGTAACCAAACCTAGGAAATAATTTCCTAGGCTATGTAACAGTAAGAAATGAAGCGTTATCAATGGCAACGACATTCATTCTTATACAACTGAGTATTGGCTTGGTTGAGCCGAATCAAGAGAGATGATGCTTTGATTTTAACAAGTGTAGGTTCCTTTCCCCAGGCTGTTGTTCCTTGCTTTAGTACAAGCTACTATTGCTTTAGTACATTCATTTAATGTTTTAAACACCCCGAATATGGTTTACGATCTGAAAGCATATTGACGATTTCAGATCCGTAAACCATATACGGGGTGTTTAAATTTCTGAGAAGTGCTTCTTTTGGTGTTTGATAATACAGGATAAGCTTGACACGATTTTCTCTGGAGCAAAACGAAAAGCTATAACACTGACTGAAGCGGTTGCTGACGAGCCTTCATTAAGCAGTGCTCCAGTGAAAAATGTTAAGGAGTGGAGTTGTGCACTTTGTCAGGTATGTACTACAAATCAAGATGGCCTGAATGTCCACTTCCAAGGAAAAAAACACAAATGCAAGGAGGCTGCTTTTAGAGAACAGAAGGACAACAAAAACTGCAGCATTGCTCTTTCACCAAAGAAACAAAAATTCATCCAACTTGTGGAACATGATCTGATATCAGGGAATCAATTTGAGGAAGGATCATCAGGTACAAACGATAACGATCCTCCATCTTTGTTGATAGATGACAGTACGAATGACATGAGAAAGAATACAATTCATGAAAAACAAAACAATGTGGAGTTCAAGTTTTGGTGTGAGACCTGCAAAATAGGGACCTTCTCTGAAAAGGTGATGGAGACACATAAGGTAGGAAAGAAGCACGTTCGACATCTTCAACAACTTATGGAGACACAAAAGGACAAGCTGTGTCAGGGCCGACTCAACAAGTTTGGTGTCAAAGACGCAACCAACTAGTAGCTTATTTTTGTTGTCAAGTAAATCTGGTGTTACCAGTATTGCCTTTGGATCCATGTTGTGTGATTTGTCTCTATACTACCTTTTGATACATGTGGCGGATTTATCTCTATATCTATTTATGCAAAATGTTTGAGTCTACTCGTAAATCTAAGTAAATTTTGTTAGTATTACTATTAGTTATCCAAGATGTGAATATTTATATATTTCTATGATCCTGGTTAGATGTGTCACCTCTCTTAAGCCAGGATTTCCGCTTATCTATTTCTTCAATTGCTTTAATTATCAAGTCTGCAGGAATTTAAATAATCTTTTCTTTGTCATCAGACATTGTGGATTGTAACAGAACTGTGTGTATAATCCATTTATTTCTTTGCTTTTTAATTCTATACTCATCATTGATTTTATGAATTCTTCACATCATGATACTTAATTGAGAAGCCAATATATTTCTAAGAACAAATGTTACTACTGGATAGAAGATAAAGTTAACAAGGAGTAAAACTTTTGTGATCATTAATAATAGGTTCGTGAGATATGTAAAGAATTCAAGTATTCAAGTTCAAGAATGATAAAGATCAAGACCATCGGATTCAAGAACAAGCTCGAAGCCCTTGAATTCAAGTAAAAGTCAAGATCAAAATAAAGTTCAAGTTCATTGAAAATTCAAGAATAAGCTTTAAATCCCTTGAATTCAAAATCAAGTTAAAGACAAATTTAACATCAAGTTCAGGAGCCCTTGAATCTATATTTAAAAAGGCAAATTCAGAGGAATCATAGAGATTGTAACACTCGCACTTTGAAATAATAAAATACGATTGTTGCGATACTTTTTCGTTCTTGATTTATTGTTTTTTGGATGCGGATTTTATTGTCTACAAATTGTGGCACGCCCTATTGTACAATTTCTACCTCTTATCTCAACTTTTCAAGCATCAAAGAATATCGAGATGACTTCCATGAAGATCAACTCTCAATCAACTGGGTCTAAGGCCACTAGCTCCAAATTCTCTGCTGAAGTTGAAGAAATTCTTGGTGTTACCTTTGCATGTTTCGGAGCTGTTACGACGAGCAAGACTCGTACATTAGGACAACAAACACTTCAAGTGTAGTCCGCATCAACTCCTGTTTTTGGGTCTTTGACTCCAAAAGGATCAAGTTCCTCCACAAATGCTTTAGAAGGAGGAAGCAGTGTTGCTGAAAGAATCAAGAAGACCTTGGCTCTACTTGAGCAATCTGGTTCCAAGAACTCTACCACAAAGGAGAACTATGATTCAACCAATGAATCCTCTCCACATACATCACGTAATCAACCACCAATTACAATAGTGTGAATAAATAGATCCAGAGAAAAGCTACGAAACCCGGTTACCTGCAGATTATTTCCCCCAATCGTAACCAGATCTTCAAACAGATAACGAGCTTCATTAGCATGTTGTATTTACCAATGCTCTTAGAAGACTCTACCCTGACAAGATGTGATCCTCGAACTTGAACTATAAGATGATCTGGAAACTTCAATCCGTCTCTAAAAAAAAAGAAGCAAACTGCACGAACAAGAGAAATTCATTGATTACTGTTAAGCAGCAACAACAAGGGACTGGCAGGTGCAAATTTATTTCCCGAAATCAGAGCGTCCAAAGTAGAACACATCCGATATAGCTAGTATCCCCAAAATTCTCCAAATTCAGATCAATTAGAATATCATAAACGTTGGAACCATTTCTGTGCATATAATGGCTAACGTTCTTTGCCAAATATGTCAAGAGTGCTGTGGCTCTCAACCTGCAAACAAGTCAGAATAGACTGGTGGTGCCATAGGGTAATACAGCAAGCAATAGCAATGTTCTCACACACATGGTTATCAAGTGTGTCCAGCAAAGGAACTTGTCCATTTGGATTCAGCTTGAAAAACTCGGGTCTCTTGTTTGAGACACATTGCAAAATTCCTATTGAGCTCAACAGGTACCCTAGCATATGCTACAACAAAAAGTTCCGTGAAGGTATTGTTGTGTGCATCTAATGCGTGTGAAATAAGAGCCTAGGCTTTAGACTTGGGAATACAGTGATATGCTAGTGCGGAACGGTCATAAGCTATGAATACAGAGAAAATCAGATTGAAAGCCTCGTCAAACTCCAATGTAAAAAGAAGAAACTTGTCTGCAATAGCCACAACTTGATTCTCTCCAAACTTCATTGTTGGCATCGCATACCAATTGCATCTCCTTGGAGAGTTTTAGCAAACACCTTGGAACAGTCGCATGCTTATCAAATAGTTGTTGAGAGGATAGGTTCCACCAGCAAGTAATTTGTTATAAAACCTCTAAGGTGTCTTGGCCAAATTTGAGTTAGTCGAAATCTTTCTCCACGTATCTCAAAATATTCCATATCTGGGAAACTCTAATATCAAAATTTGATACGGTTCTAAAAAGTTTCGGAGAATAAATGATGGATTGTTATCTTAGATTTGGTTACGACTTGTGAATATAGAGTATTTTCTCAGTTTTAGAGTATTTGCTTAAGCTTGATAATTTAAGTGTTGCATAGATGCTACATGCTAAATAATACTAGCAGACATGCTAAAAGGATAGTTGCCAACATACAAGTACCTTCTTCCTACTATATCCTTAAGTAATGAAGATATATAAAGCTACCACGTAAATTAGAGGAAACGAGAAAACCATGAAATTTAGTTTCACTTGACATGTCTTGTGTCGTCACAACCAATGCAATTTCAAGTCATAGATTCTACTATTTCCATTTCAAGAGCTCCTCGATCTATACGAGCAGCATAAACTCAAAATATCAGCTAAATGTAAAGCAGATGAGCAATACAAAAATAAATCTGAAATATGATAACTCAAGAGGCATAAAACAAAAGGATTAAGGAAGAATATCTGACGCATATAGAAACAGGAAAATTTAAATATGGATTAAACAATCAATCAGTGATAAAATCAACAGTCGAGTTTGTCTTCTCAGCGATAAAGAGTAGATAAATATGTAACAACAACAATATCTAAAAAGCATTAATTTTCTACAAGCCTGCTTTGTGGAAGCCAATTTGAGTGATATAATATGCGACCAGGTTGGCATCATCAGTTGTGTTTTTGGACCCGGTTTCATACATGTCATAAGTATTCAACTCGCCGGTATTAATGTTATAATAGCAGAGGAATCGATTGTCCTCCTTGTCCAGCCGGATAAACACCAAAGTAGACACATCACAAGCATGAAATGTAATTAGGTCCTCCTTATGATACGATTTCAAGCATTGCAGCTTGATGATGCGCTTTGTTTGTGCGCATTTAAATTTTGTGTGATCGTCTAGTTTCAAGACATGAAGCTCATCTTTTACTAGTTGAGCAAAAGAGAGACGTCCATTCCAATCTAAGAGATGCAAAGTAGTGCTCATGAATCTTTCTCTTGGAAAAATAGTACGACCAATGTAGGTCTCATTAACCATATCTATAATATCAACTTGTATATCACCGATCTCCTCTGTTGTTTCAACAAAGCGAATACAATAAGCAACGCCCCTTCTAATAAAGAGTTGAATGTTGTTCATCATTCGCCCATCACTAGGCAGTGTTAGCACATTGTCAATGGCTCGCCAGCGATAAGGGACATGAATGTCGAGAGAGAGAATTTCATAACCGAGGTTGTTGTTTCCATGTTCATAAACAGAAATCAACTTAACAGAACCACCATAAGGGTTAGAGGTAATGGAAACAAACTCTAGGGCAATGCACAAACTAGGATTTTGGGGATTGGGGATTGGGAGTGCATCACGGAGCTGTTGGGATTGTATGCGGTATATAAAAGTTTGAGAAGAAGTTATCATCTTCTTCTGTAGAGATAAGTAGTGACTACTGCTACAGATTGTGGTAAAGCCCCAACATGTCTCCGGATTGTCAAAATGGAGCTTTGTCAAGAATTTTGCATCCTCAGAGAATAAATGAGTGAAGGGGGAGTGTTTGTTACGAAAGTACAAGAAAGTTGGGTGCAGAAATAGTGTAGACCACAGCTTGCATACGCATTTGAATTTGAACAAAGACCGAAGGGGCAGGTAGCTTAAGATGCGAAATATAATCAAATCGGGAAGTTCAATTCTATTGCAACCACCTCCTAGTAGCTTCATGACTTTAAAGATTTTTTAGGTAAATCTGCAAACAATGAAGGAGTTTGGGATTATTTTTTTGTCTCTTCCAACAGCAATTGCCTACATTTATAGTCGAAGGATTCTTAAATCCCAAATTCACTATGAATAGGAACAGGGCCATAATTCCAATTCCTGATTGGATAAGGTTTGTCGTCATGAATTAATTATACGCACACATGCTCCTGTTTTACCCTGCTCTCTAATTTTCCTTCTTTAAACTTTGATTTTTACTTACATAAAAATATAATATGATTGATTCATATATTTGAACTTATTATGCATTTGTAACTAACTAAAATCTTTAAAATATTTTAAACTTGACCTCATGAATATATTTAAATGTTCCAATTTCAAACTTGGATCGGTGTAATATAGATTCTATCTCATTAATTCAAAAAATTTAAGTGCTTGAGATACCCATTTTCTAATCTCAATTTATTCATCCAAAGGATTACTGCAAAGGCAAAATTTTTATAGACATTAAATTTGTAGTTAAGTTTTTATTTACAATGAGAATTTATAAATAATTATTATAGTACATAAATTACATACAAAAATTCTCTTCCTAATATAGAAGGATAAAATTTATTTTTATTTGACTTTGAGATGAGGAAATATTTTTTACTTAATTAAAATAATACAAGTTATGTGGATGGTAATATTTTACGTGGGGCCTTTCTGGATTTTTAGTTTGTTTTTTCTTTTATTTATGAAAAATTTGAATTAATTAAAAGATAAGATTTAAAATTTAAAGTTTTTAAGATGGTTAACTTATAACTTCTCCCACTTTCTTTAATATTATTCACAAAGCCATTTACAATACATTAATCCTCATTATTTTTTAATGTCAATTTTCAGAACCTAATGCATGTATTGCAATTTAACGCCTCATTCGGTTGTTAAAAAAAATTGGGCTGAACCAATTTATCTTCATATATATAATAAAGAAGAAACATAAACAAGGTGATGAAGTATCTCTATGGCCTCCATATGCATTTATCTTCTTCTTCTTTTTTGGCTATTTTTCTTATTTAAATTAATTATTGTATTGTAAAAGTAAATTACTTAATTTATTATAAATAAATATTTTATTAATGGAGGAACATTTACAACAAAAACTCTTCACATTCTTTTTTTATTTGTTTGCCTCACTTCTAACCATAAAATGAAAATATTATTTTATATTTTAAGTATTTTCCTCTTTATTATTTAATTTATTCACAAGGATTTATTACCATGACTTACACCTCTTTAATTTTTACTTTAAATTATATTCATAACTCCTATAATTTTTATGTCCATAATCTTCAAACTTAAATTTGTAAGTTTATAATGTCTTATGGCCGGTATTCCTTTATTTTGTCTATAAATTCGTATTTAGTTTCATGAAGATTCACATCCATGTAACAAAAAAAAAACGTATATGAAGGTAAGATATATTTCATTCTCAAGTCTTTCTTTTTATTTTTATTTACTTCGGCATGCTTTAGTATTTTGTTTATGCATGTATTATCATTCACTATGCAAGTATGATTTTTAAAAAAAATACCTTAGTAATAATGAATAATGTGTTGTCAATATGCAATTGTTCTTTCTAATTGTCATTTTTCGGGATATAATGGAATTTGATTATAATATTTGTTAGATTTAAAGAGATGATTATTATTTAGTATTGCTAGTACTATCGAAAAAATAATATATAAATATATTACATATAGTTTAAATTTCTTCTTTCTTTTAATATATAATTATTTTTTAATTGGTATATGATATTTTATTTACTCATATAATTTTTTTTATTTAATTGATAGAATATGATGAAGAATTTGACATATGGAGCAAAATATGATGGTGGATCTACTTGCAAAGAAAGATGATAGAAGGCGGGGGGACATAATTAGAGATTATTTTTTGCTAATTTTTTTTTACTTTGACTTGATTAGTTACTTAGCTACTTTTGCTAAAAAAAAGTTAAACTTTGGTTTGTATAAATAATTTAGCTACATGTATTGTCAATGCTTATCATTTGGTCCTTTAGTATTCTACTTTTTTTTAATGAAGCACAATTAATATAATTATCACATTTCAACAACAAAAAAATTATGATGGTTAGGAGATTCATTTTTAATATACATGCAAAAAGTAATTAAAAAATAAAATATTAATTTTCTGATGCCATTTTTTTTGTGTATGTAACAATCTATTTTTGTTGCTATTCTTCTTTATTTGAAATGTATATATAATATTTATGCAGTCACCGATTATAATATTTTTTTGTTCATTTTTTATATTTTCATTTATTTATTTTACAAATAAAATAAATGCACAATTATTAATACATTTAATGTCTAATAAAATTATACATTTGAATTATTTATAATTCATGTCTCTTCATCTTACTTGTAACTTCTAATCTTAAATATTACTCATAACTTTATATGCTGTATTTTTCATATTTCTTATAAATATTTAATTAGTATTTAAAAAATATAATAAAAAAATGTAATAATAAAGACACAATAAAAAAAATCAAATTCTTTTTTACGAAATTAGAATTCTTGGGCTCAAAACACCGCTAGGGGTCATCTGCGAATGCAGCCGGACAACCCATATATGAGCTCGCAAATGGCCCTAGACGCCGCGAATGCGGTCATGCCTCCGCGATCACAGAGGGTTGGCTTTAGCAACCCAGAAATGAAAATTCAGCCAACTCAAAAATCATTGAAAGGTCCCTCGAAATTCATTTGAAACTCCGTACACATAAGTCGTATATGCAATTTGACTAAACTCAACGTTTCGAACACGATGAAACCATCAAAATATGAATTTGAGGTCTACTTGACTTGAAACTCGTGAAGGTTATAAGAAATAAACAAAATGCTAAAAAGGTCAAATCAAGCTCGGAATCTCTAAAAATTCAATTGTGATCTCACTTAGGCCTAAAATCGTCCCTCGAATCAATGGAACTCTTGAAATTATGATTCGAGTATTTGAACCGGAAATTATTTTTTCTATCAAAATTATAATTTATTTATTTAAAAAAAATACCACCTACTAATAATTAAGGGAAAAGGCTCAAATATGAAATTGAACTATAAGAAAAAGCTTATTCATCACATCCGTTAAAAGTTTGACTTATCTATGTCATTTCTATTAGAGAAAAGACTCATCCATACATGAGCCAAACTTTTAACGGATGACATAAATGATTTAATTAATGATGTAGCGGAATAATAATTGACCACGTGTAAAAAATGATCTTGAAAAATCAAAACTATTTTCAGTTAACAAATAATTGCACGGATAAGCCTTTCCTCAAAAGAAAATGACATAGATGAACCAAACTTTTAACGGGTGGCATGAATGAGCCTTCTTTCAAAGTTCGATGAAATATTTGAGCATTTTCCCAATAATTAAACTCCCACCCCTACTCTCCTCAAATATCATTTTGTGGGATTATATGATCTTAAATTTAAAAAAAAATAAAAAATGTTCCCCTTGTTTGAGGATTGTAGCGTAGGAGTACTGTATTTGCCGTCAAATACAAGATATTGTGACATCTAACTATCAGCTACTACTATATTGGTGAACATATTTAAATCTATTTATTATATGATAGATATACTTGAAAGTTAATCATTCAGTTGCGGTGTTTATAAAACAGAAGATCTTGTCTAAGGAGTGACATATTTGGATGGAGTCTCACTCATAGACGTAATTGAAAATTAGAACAGTTTTTCACTTGTTTTCACCCCATTATTGAACTCATGTAAAGGAATTAGGATGCATTAATAGATAATGAATTAAATATAGAAAATTAGGCTTAACAAATTAATTAACTCAACATCTACTGAGGAATTCATGAATTAAGAATTACAAAACAACCAAACTATGCATATAAAAAGAACAACACAAACCATCAAAGGAAGAAAAAAAAACAAATGAAAAACCATCATTTTATTTTTTACAAAATCAACAAGTAATTAACTGTTGCAAGGAGGGTCAGAAGGCCACTTTTCTTCACTCATGCACTTGATTTAATTGGGATATAAATATTTTCATTTCTGCAACAAATTAAATAATAATACATTAATTTATATTCTCCAACTATAGATAAATATAGAATAAATGAAGTATTATTGAGAAAAGAAATGCTAGTACCTTTTAGAAAACATTTGTTTGTAAATCCTCCATCTCAGGATTGATGTCTTTTCCTTCTTTCTCAGCTTCAGTTCCCAAGAAAGGAGCAGAATCTAGTTTGGGAGGGTTCTGAAGAGTTGTTTCACGTGTTATTTTCTGATAGATACTCGACTCAAGTAAAACATATCAAAAATCAAGTATGTAAAATAAATACAGTAGTGAAGAAGCCATACTGAAAGCAACGGAGAAGAGAACAATAGCAACTTTCTATCCTAATCCTCAACCTACGAATTTTCCTATCTAGGGTCGTGTACTCGGTAAACTGCAGATATGTCATGTCATGTGTGATCACCTTTCCCCCGATACTATGATCACAGTTTAGAGGTGGATCTAGGGCGTGTTCTGTTGGTTCAACTGAACCAATGCTTTCAGCTTGAATATGCATACACGTGCAATTAAAACATTTGAAGTGTATACATATAATAAGACTACACTCATCTCGAACCTATGACTCTAGATTCTGGTTTCACCTATGTCAGTTGATTTAGATCCTTCAGGGGTTTATTTCAGTAAATTGTATGGCAATGTACCCCATATTCATCCGACTTGCAAGAATCAGCAGCGGGTGAGTTCTGGTTAGGGATGAATTGTCACTCTCATTTTAAGAATGTTTGTCACAACAACAAATAACTTGAAATGATTGCTGGAATCAAATACATGATGAGATAAAGATTAACAAGCTAGAGAAAGAGCTCATAACATTACCATGCAACGAATTAATGCCCAATTCACACCCCGGAAGAATGGATGCTGCTTGATTTCGTTTGCTCCTTCACGAGATCCTAACCTGTTTTTGGGATCTCTGTGCAACAATCTATACATTAACTGCTTCGCGTGGAGACTAGACTGGAAAAGGAGAGCATAAACAGACAGTTTTAGAAATCCCACATTTTGAATCGAGGCACTTAAATTCGTTAGATTGAAATATCATACCTGTATGCTTCCTGGGAATTTTAAATCCTTATGTAGTATATTTGAGAATGTCTTCTGCCTTGTCTTTCCCCTGAATGGTGTATAACCATACAACATTTCATACAAAAGAATGCCTGCCAAACGACAATTTATTCGTCAAAAATAGCATAAACAATTGAGGCAATTATGGCGTAAAAGGCCTTAGTGAAGATTGAAGGATCAGTCATTATCAGCACTCAGAGAGCAAATGAATTCTAAAAAATTACCAAGAGCCCACCAATCCACTGCACTAGTGTGCCCTGCTCCAGTTATGATCTCCTGTTAAATAAACAAGCGAAAAGAGATTGTTTAAAGAACAGGATATGCATGAATAACAACTTGACTTATAATACAACCTTCACAAACAGTGACTATAAACATCTATAAGTAGCTCCTTTTCAAAAAGAAAAGTAAAAGAAGGTCTAACCGGAGCTATGTATTCTTCAGTTCCGACAAAAGAATTTGATGCACGCATAGGTTCAGCCATGAAGATTGGATTCTGTTGGCCTTTTTTATGTTTCTTCTTTTCGTTGATTTCTGGAACTAAAAGCTGTCCAAATAATCAAAACAGTGTATTGGCATCCATAAGTAACTAATTATGTTCGCGAAGTCACCTCATGAGGATAAGCAATATTTTGCAAACTTGCCAAAAGTTATGAGTTAAGTACCTGTGGCTTGCAAGATGTCAAACAGGAAAGATCAAAATCTGTTAAAGATACATGCCCACCACTCTGAAGCAAGACGTTTTCAGGCTTCAGATCCCTATAAATTATACCTGTTGGCAAAAGACAAGTCAGGATACATGGAGATAGATTTTTTCAACTAAGCAACAAATAGTACATATACTAAGCATTTGCTTTGATTGATATGCCATCTGCAGCATTGCCACATTTACTCAAAGATCACTCACCATAATGCATAAGTATTCTTGTTAAGCATTAATCACTCCATTCACCTAAAGTCAAAGTGAATGGTGTACATAGTTTGAAAGAAAGAACGGAAAGTAAGAAAATAGATACATCAACATTGATTCATGAACACACGTTCTCCTCAATTGCTAATAAGGTATAGGAAATTGTTTGATCATGCAAGGCTAAAAGTTGGTAGAATTGAACTAGTTAGAAAAGAATGAATAAAGACGTTCTGATTATTCAGATATAATTGTGTATATATTACATGTGGATATAAAGGTTACCTTGACAGTGAAGGTACTCCAAGGCTACCACTACTTCAGCGGCATAGAACCTGCACAAAACAAAAAAACTGTATGTCACAGAAGCAAAATGGCAAATATCTCAATAAATGTTTTAGAGACCGTGAGCATATGAAGTCGAAGTCTCAGATAACTATGTAGAATGCTGCTTGGATAGGTATAATTGTAGACTATTTTGTTTTTTGAATTTGGTTATACATTTGTTTTACATACCGCGCAGCATCTTCCTTCAACACCTTTGTTTGTTGTCTATCTAGAAGCATGAACAGCTCTCCACCAGGGTAGTAATCAGTTATTAGACAGATATGGGTTTTGGTCTGAAACACAGCAAAATTCAAAAGATTCAAATTTGTACACAATACCATTATAATTAAGTATATTCATATATGCATATTATCAGTTCACTGAATTCATCAAGTATCAAATGCTGTGATGCATTTCCTTCTCATAACAATTTTTCAACATAATTATGATCCCTCTCATCAAGTTCTATGTATCTAACCTGAAAAGATGCATAAAGTGCGGGAAGAAAAGGGTGGTCCAACATATCTAGGATTTCTCGTTCTGCACAAGCCCTATGCACCTGCAGGAAAGATAAGTGGATCCTTATTGAAGATAGAATAATGAGAGAGTATAAGTTTACATGTTAGAATGGGAACAGAGCTTCATATACACCACAGTCAAGATTTGCTTAGTTTCCATCACATTTAAATATTGAACAGGTTTAGAAAACTATGAAGTCAGAAGTTAAATCATTCTCTTCACAAGGATGCGTAGGGGTGTAACATAAGACGAGTTTTTACACGACTACATAACTTTGTAAGTCCCATCAAAAAAGGTGGGGACAACAGCATAATCTCTAATCTCTAAAAAGGATGCACCAACATTTGTGATCTTGCAATTTAACTCTTTACCTTGTTTCGGTTAAGCATTATACTCTTATCCATTGCTTTCATTGCAAAATGCTGGTCTGTTCCGCAAAGCTCCACTAAATGCACACTGCATGTTCAAAAGTTATTCCCAAGTTAACCAAGATAACATAAACATTTCATTTTGGATGACTGTAGCATCTCATAATAATTGGTCCACTCTACAGTGGGACAGCCATGTTCTTAATAAAATGTACCTGCCAGTATCGCCCGATCCCAGTGGTTTAATTGGCTTAAAATGCTTCAAGCTTATCGGTTCTCCACTCTCCATGATCTGCAAGTCACAAATTTCTCAGTTTTGGAAGGGGTAGTGAAACGTCAAACTAAAATTATTATCAGGGGAATATAAAAAGGGATTTTTACACAAATAGCCAGTCGGATTCAATCTTTACTTTTCCTTACCCGTATGTGTAGATCATACATTAATTATACGCGATTATAAATATAAACAAAAGGTTTATCTACCTTTTGTATTGCTTTCCAAGATGGGCTGTCCTTCCTGTGAGGCTTTGGCTGAACAACTTTTGAATGATTTCTCCACAAATCCTCTGGTTTCTGCAGATCAGTTCAGCAGTTTGTGATCCTCGTACAATTCAACACCTACAAATAGTCCTAAACAGTCATGTTCAACATTTTGGACTTACCGAATTGGCATCTGGAAGCTCTCGAACTGCTTCATCAACATTTCCAGCAGTTTCTTTTATCTGATAGGAGATAAATGAAAACCATCGTCAAGATAGGCCTCACCATTCAAAGTGAAGATCATATACGACACATAGAACATGAATTAATTTCATTCGGTATATATAGAAATGCTCAAACTAAGTGACCATTCTTGAGTACTCATGTATCTGTCATATCACTACGAGACATAAGGGTAAAGAATATCAAAAGCTTATGTGAACTAAAGGCAACTCAAGATGATTAGAGTAGGATTAGACCAGTTTTGCACTCTCTGTTGCCTTGTCTTCAGGGATACTGTTGTGAAGTGGCTCTACATGCTGACTTCCATCTAGTTGCACTCCAATGAAGTACTGTACCTCTCCCTGATTATAAACAAAAGAGCCATTGAATAAAGATTTTAAGAATGTTTTTGTAGAACAAAACTTCAGAGTCGCGGCACTTTTTTCTTAACATCAAGAACAAAGTTAGTACTAATATACATACCTTCTGATCACGCATAGGCTGAAGGTGGAACAAGTTCCAAAACTTTTTGCCTGAATTTTTATAGGATACATCAGTTGCTTCAACAATAAAATACTTTGTATTTTTAACCAAAAGATCCAAAATTCTCAATATTTTTGGGGACAATTGATGAGTAAACACAATAAGTTTGTTACATCTTTTCAAGTAGAACCAAATCACAGTCTTAAAGTTTGAAAGGGAAATGGAAAACAAAAGAAATTACTAAATTTGAGCAAACAAACGTTTCCTTTCTTTGATTAACATGAGCTGAATCATGAATGCACATGCTTAAGTTTGCTGATCTAACATAAAATTAATTACTGGTTGATCCATCTAGAGGCAGATGTATGCATGTTTGCAAATTTCCTGCTTCGGATCTCGAACTCAATATACAAATAGTATTTAAGTTATATACACTTGATAATTTTTAATTTTTTTCGCATTACCTATAATTTAACTTGTTCTAGCATGTAACCTGCCTTATTTTTCAGGTTGTTAATTGTACTTATGATGGACAATTACTTGTAGTTATCTTTAGATTATTTAATCTTACCATCAGTGTATAGAAATTAATCACATAGACAAATATGAGAAGAATGAAAAAAATAAATTCGTAAGCATATATACCAGTCTTAGTGTAGTTAATAAGCTGGACAGTGACATCAGTTTGATTATCAATTGCCTGTCTGATTTTCTTCACAGTAGCTGGATCAGTTTCAGGACCTTGAAGAAACCTATAACAATAGCAAAACCAAATAGCAACAATATAACGAGTTAGTCATTTTGGTTCTCTTCCTTTGGTTTAAGTATGCACCACTAGCTAGTGTCATGGTCCATTATCAATACTCTCTCCGTCCCAATTTATGTGGTGTTATTTGATTTGCCGCAAATTTTAATAAGTAAAGGAAGATTTTTGAAATTTATAGTCTAAACAAACCTTAGACATTTGCATGACTATAAATTACTTCACTAAGGATGAAAGAGAAATATTAAAATTACGTGAAAAATGTGACATATTTTTTTCGAAGATAGACTAAAAAGAAAAATGCGTGACCGAAATTAGGACAAAAGGAGTAATTGTTTCAAGCTTCAATTGCACTGCATCACCGACCAGAAGTCAAAGTTGAAGAGCAAATTTTGATTAATCTTTCTTATGATTAATCAATAAACTTCTTTCTTGATATTGCGTGTTGTCTCACACATCCATCATTTTAAAAAAAAAAGAATATGACACTATATTTTCCAGACACTTGTTAACACTCCACTAGTAAAAATATGTGAACTAGTATTTTAATATTATGAAGTAAAATAATTTTTTCAGAATTTTTTAAAAATATTTTGATTATAACGAAATTAATACACAATTGGGATCTCAACACATCATTCAATATTCATTAACTTGACTTCAATTTTTTTTATTTAATAACATATGGTATTATGGTAAAGTTTCAAGAATATAGTGGATATATATATATACCTGCAGTTTCTTCCCAAGATTTCTTCACGGCTGTACTCTGTCAGCTCCAAGAAACTATCCGATGCAAAAATCTGATTTATCAAACACAAAAAACCATAACGTTACACAAAAATAACTGAATTAATCGCGATCAATATGGATGTACGTGATTTTAATTTTGAATTAAAAATTAGGGGATGAAGTATATGTCTTACAATAGGATTATCAGGCAGCCTTGGATCAGTAATGACAAAGTTCTTCTCGATACGTTCAAGAGTCGTTGCTAAATCAATACCTTTCCTCATTTCCTTCTTCCTCACTTTGTCATCAACACTAACTGGTCTTCCATCGTTGTCACTCTCATCATCATCGTCATCGTCATTATCCATTGTCATCCTTGCCTCAAAATCATCATCATCAGTAGTCAAGGTAGTACTAGAACGTTTTTTCTTCATAATCCTGTACGTACGTAATTACACCATATAAGGTAATGTGCATGCATGCATGTTTAATGTCACATATATATATATATATATAATTCAAATAGTGCATACAATCGCAGTAACATATTTGGAGAGTCTGAACAACATATTGTATTGAGAAAAGAGAAGTTATAAGTAATAATTACCCCATGAAAGATAGACGAGCAGATTTTTTAGATTTCTTTTCAGGGTCTTCGTTAATTTTCTCCATCTTCATGGTGGTGGTTCTAGTACCAGCATGTGAATGTCTTCTTGCTGGTGTTTTATTCACTAAATTTAGCTTATGAGTAGTAATACCAACATCCTGCCTGTCTTGTTCAACTTGATCTCCTTCTGACTTTCTCATGAAAGTTGGTCTATTATTTGTTGATTCACTAAGTGCTCTTGCCCTTCTTGGATGTTTTATTTCTTCCAATAACTCATTCACTGAATTATTAGCCATCTCCTTCTGACGCACTGTAGCGGAGTCAGAAATTTTATTAAAGGATTTCATAACAAAAAAAAATAGATATACATAAAAAAAATATATATATATATTTGAAAACTACGACGAAAAAAAAAAATAGTACCATCATAGCGTATCAATGATTCAGGAAGGCCGTTGGGTCGGACAGTTTTTTCCTTGCAGCCTTCTGTGTGCTTGCTTACCTCAACTTGCATTCTGCCAAAAAAATTATATTTAATTAATTATCGTATACCAACAGAGTTAAGGAATGCATTACTTCTTGGATATGCTTATTCATAAACATTTGAATATTTTGTAAAGCCTATAATCTCATCGAATTATCTGGTGAGCAATTTAACAATTAAAATGTATTTAATGAATAATTTAAACCTCAAAACCCAAGAAATTCAAAAAAAAAACTCAACTTTTATATTAATTTAACTTGGTCTATAAATTAAAAAAATCCGACACAAATAATTTGATGATATTTGAAAAACTCTACCATGCATGTTTATGTTTTTTTTTTTTTGTTGATTCTTGATTGCATAATTGTTACTCCTTCTTTTACAATATTAAAAACTACTCAATTGGTATTTGACAAAGTATCTAACGTATCGTTTACATGTTTTTTTCTCTTAGTAGTTATGATCAATCTCTCTCTCTCTCTCTCTTCATTCACACGTGGAAAGTTAAATTTAACTACTCTCTTTTTTGCATGAATTTAACTAATGTATGTAATGTATTTTTCTTTTAGAAAAAAATGATGTTTTTATTACAAAAAATAATAATTTAGCTTTTAACTTTTTTCTTAGTCTTAATAAGATAACTTGTAATCACATAAATATGAATATTTTGTTTTAAATCACAAATTTTAATATATATATATATATATATATATATATATATATATTTTAAACTCTATATATGATACTATTTATGGAGAAATTACTTAATTACATAAATATTTCTACTATATTTACTAACTCTCCCTATAGTTTGAAATAATTATATTTTATCTCACCATCAATGATTTCATATCAGATACATTTTTTTCTACCAAATACATTGAAATAGGGAGAGAGATATGCAAGAACAAGGGGGAGACGAGCGAGATTTGTTTGTATATCCCAGATACATGTGAATTACACTAGATACACGCTAGATACATATAGCTAATGTGACTTGCATGTATCTAGGATACCAGAGTGATGAGCGAGATTTGCTTATGTATCCCAAATATATGTAAATCTACTTGGATACAGTGTATCTTGAACAAATTATACATAATATATATATATATATGCATGGAGTCTTACTATTTCATCCTTTTTACTCGTCAACTTTTGGAGTCTTTCTCATGCACCCATACAACTTGTTGGATTGTACCCTCCCCCCCAACAACAACAACCAAAAAAAGAACTTGATGTTTTAGACACCAAAATTTGATAAGATTCGTAATATTGTAAACTAGCGTTTTAAGTTTTTTTTGGTTGTTGTTGGGGGGGGGTACAATCCAACAAGTTGTATGGGTGCATGAGAAAGACTCCAAAAGTTGACGAGTAAAAAGGATGAAATAGTAAGACTCCATGCAAAAAGTTCCCTATTATGATATCTATGAGAGAAAATGGTCCAAAACAAGGCATTCCTATATTAAGGCCCACTATCTCCCTATCTTTATCATGTATTGAATCTTTCCATAGATAAGATGAGGACAAAATCCAGCTGTTTATTTACAAAAGAAAAGCAAGAATTATTGAAAAGATAAGGGAACAAACCCCCCATTCAACCCACAACAAACCCCCCATTCAATCCACGATATTTCGTTTTAATCTATTTATTTTACTTTTTTATTATGATATATTTAAGAATATAAAATTAAAAGATATTTTTATATATTTTACATAATTAAAATTTAACATCACAAAATAGAAAAAAATCTTCATAAAAATTCACACAAATAAATTGAAATAAAAGAAGTAATACCTTTCAACATTTAAACTTTGGACCATTATAATTTATTAAGAAAAAAATCTTGGACCATTATTCAAGTATGTCATTATCCTAATTATTATGTGTTTTTCATCTTAGTACTGTCTAAATTGGTAAATACAGGATATTTATGTACTCCTTTAGTTTATATACCTTTAATTTAACAGAATAGTAGGTAGTTAAATAATTGGTTATTTCTCATATTCAATTCGAATTCTATTTATGTAAAAAGTATTGACATAATTAGTGCACTTGAAAAACAATTAGTGTGTGCTTCGTACGGAGGAATTTTTTTTTTCATTTTTATAGTCTTATTTGTATCATATATTTGTAAAGACGTAAAAGTGGATGTATAATAGCGTGTAATCGATTTTTCGAAATAAGTTAATTTTTACTTACCCAATGAATTTGAGAACTTTGCCAGCATCATCTTTGATAGGTGCAATGGTGAGGAGATTCCAAAAAGGGGTCCCATCCTTCTTGTAATTTAGTAATCTTCCACAGTAAGTTGAACCCGATTGCAATGCTTCTCGGATCTTGGCTACATCCTCGGGATCCGTACCCGAACCCTGCATGAACCGACTAAACCCGATCCAATAATAAAACGGATATCAAAAAGAAAAGTAAGACAAACAAATAAACCGCGGAAATAGTTTATTGTTATTACCAGTTTCTGCCTATAACCTCCTTTGATGTATAACCCGTCATCTTGAAAAATCCAGCACTTGCATACAGAATCGGGTAATCGGGTTTGGTTGCATCCGATACCACAAATGTTTGTTGAAATGTTGACAACGCATCTCTTAAATCCTCTGAAACTCTTGGAATTCCCCTCTCTTTGCCTGTATAACGGTATTAGATTATTGATACGTATCCCAATTCACAACTTATTGCATGGTGTGATTTAGTGTAAATATCGAGTATGAAAAAGTTCCGGAAAAAATTGAATTGATAGCATGTATATTTGAATTTGAAGTGTGTGTTACAATTTGTATATAAATGCTTACCAGCACCATCATCAGAAAATTCGCCGGAACTCCGACCAGAGTTGCCGGAATCTCTTCGAGAAGTTTCTGTTTTACCATTCGCATCATCTCCAGAAGTTCTAACTTTAACTCCTTGCAATTTCCCAGTCTCATTATCAGTTTTCAACTCCAGTCCCCACTCCGCTGCTCTCTGTGCAGCAGCACCAACTTCATCCACTGCCGCCTTCGAATTAACCTTCTCTCCACCGGTAATTGATTTCTGAGTAATCGGAGAAGCCAATTTCGCTGAAGCCGGAGCAATTGCCATCCATGAAGTGGCGATTTCTTCATTTTCGTTACTCGATTTGGGAATTGCAATTTGCTCTGGTTTTTCCTCTGTTTCAGGGATAGTACTACTGGTAATGGACTCGCCGGCGGTCCAATTTTTCCACGAAGGTTGTGATCGGAAAACTGGATTTGTTGATCGGGAAGAGTAAGTTGAAGGATTGAAAACTTCTAGAGAACCTCTTGGATCTCTTGGCAATGGTGGTATAAGAGGAGATTGCTTGTTTTCTTCTTCCATTATTTCTGCGTACACAAACAGTTCTCATGTCTGTATCAAAGCACTATATATATGTGTCTCTGCTCACTCTCAGTTTTATCTCCAGTTACACAAATCATTTCATGTTTACTTTACATGATCATATTTGATTGGACGAAACTTTAGTAAAAAAAATATATGCGGAAATTTATAGTAAATGGATTATAAGGTGGAAAATCGAAATCCCCTCTAACAAAATAAAAATTCAGGTAGTTATCCTACTGGCCTATTAAAACTCTCTCACACCTTGTTTGGATGGTTGTTACTCATTGCATTGTATTGTATTGTATTGTTAGTTTAAATATAATGTTTGTTTTGATTGTTACTTAAATTCTATTGTATGGTATCGTTACGTAGCGATGCAAAGACTCATTTTATTTAACGACCGATTTGGTGTGATCGTGTCGTTACCTTAATATTTTCTTCTCATTTTATCTTTATTTATTATTTAATAATTATATGTCATCATTTACTCTACTTTTTCAGAGTATACAGTGTACCCTACTTTTTTTTGTAGATTTATCATTTAAATTATGGATGTATGACATTATATAATGACGAAGAACGATATAATATGTACAAATATTGTATGCATTAAAACAATACAATACAATACAGTATGATACTTTTTGAAACAATATGTAACAACCATCCAAACAAAATGTTATATAAATTAAATCTCAAATTTAATTTTGAAATATATCACCTTATCTTATGTTGGGTAAGAAATGATCCCTTAGCACATGTAGTTTAAACCATGTCATCATGACATTATTTTAGTTTTAAGAATATGTTATTAAGCATAATAGTAAATTTAAATTATATAAAAATCTCTCATTATTTTAGGGATAGATTAAAACGGAATAAGAATACCATATAAAGTTGAACAAAGGATGTAAGTATATTTTTAATCATATAAAAGTTAAACAACTTAAATTTTTGTAGTACAAAAATGTCATAATTGTTATGTTTTCATAAATGCATGTACACTCTTTTATTTAACATCATATATAGTAGGTTCATATAGAAAAAGATACTTTTGGCAAATAAGCTAAACATATAAAAAAATGTATTTAAAATGGGAAAATTTATGATCTTATATATACTATATTTTTAAATTTAATATATTAATAGCATTGATTTTTAAATAGAAGATAAATAGAAACAATTATAAATGGACAGATTACAAGTCATTGTAACTTAGCTAGATATTAATATTAGTTGAATGGCCTGTGACAGAAAATGACTGAAAAGAGCAAGACTTAGTAGCTTGAAAATGATATTTTGTTACTGTTAGTTTATGTGACAATAACAAGACTTCAGAAAAGACTATACAAGGATAAGCTTTACGTGATATAAGACGATTCATCGTGAGTGAGTGGAAAGTATTTTTTTCTCCTTAATAGGAGATTTTTGGATCAAGCATTGAGTATGAAATGATTGATTAGAGAGCGCTTTACACTTTAAATGAAATTTAGATTTAATCGAATTTCAATACGAACACGGCAGACTAGGTGAACAAAGACAAGAGTTAAGGGCAAAGTAGGAATGAAAATGCTAACTTTTATATAGTATGAGTCCATCAATGAACCTTTTGTGGAAAAAACACTTGAAAACCTCAAATTTAGAAGGGTAATTTTGTCAAAGAAGGGCAAATTAGGTTATTTACTAAAAGTTGCTTGAAAATATTATATGTAGTTCACTATTTAAAGCATTATAACCTACATTTGCTGTCTTGACAATGACGTTAGGACGAATATTAACCTCAATAAATACTTCAGGACTCGGTTGGTACGAGGGATAAAGAATAATTAATTTTAGAATTAGTTTATTGATGAGTTTATTTTATGTTTTGTTGGAACAAAATTGTGGGATATTTATTTCGTAATAAGTTATTCTGAAATTGGAATATTATTTTTATCTCAAATAGAAGATTAAATAACAACACATAAATAACAAAACCCGAAATAATTAATAGCAGAATAACTTATTCCCCAGTCAAACATCTCCTAATTAGTGAAGTGTTAATTGCTTGATAAAAAATCTTATGCTTATTGTCCAGAAGATAAAACGTAATATCTTTTATTGATGTAACTTACTTTTTAGGTTATTATAAAAGAGTCGATAAAGATAAAAATTAAGAAGTCATTTTTTTGACGATATATTTCTTTTAGTATATATATAATTAAAATTTTGAGCTGACTCGTATCCAGGGTCATTCTAAACCTGTAAAGATATGGTACATAAATCTAACTCAAGTTCTCATTCCTCTACCGACGTGAGACTTCTTAACATTCTCCCGCATGCCTAGATCTTAACTGGTGCGTGAACGCTTATAAATGGGAGTACAACATCGGTGAACAACAATTGGGACGAGTGTGACTTTGATATCATGTAAAGATATGACACTTGAGCCTAACTCAACCTCAAAAGTTAGCTCATGAGAGAAGATTTGTCCAAGTCCACAAAGAAACCAATTTCTCATCCATCTATTGATGTGCGACTTCTTAACAAAACCAAAGAACAGAACTACGTGAGAGACGTAGCAATACAAATCGAGTATGTTAAGCTTTGATGGGAGGGAGGGGGGGGGCGCAAAACAATGTGTGCAATACAATTTTTCAAAATATAACAACGTATTCACTGTAATTTCATAAATAAGCTTTGAAAAGGGTGGTGTGTACGCAATCTTATTATCAACTAATCAAACTTTCATTCAATAAGGTAGGCTCATAATTAATATACAATATACCTGAAGAGAAGTAGGATATTGATGCGTTTGCCTTTGATTGGAGGAGTTAAGTAAGTAGATATCCTGCAGATTTTACACAAAGTTGATCTATTTATACACTCCACAAACAAAGAAGTCTCTAATGATTTAAATATTGGGATTGGACAAAAAGTTATGTATGTATACAACTTTCTTACAGGCACAAAAGGTTAAGAAGAGGGTAATTAAATAGAAAAGTAAGAAGAAAGAATGATTGTCATTGAAGAATTATCTTATCCCATGCCTATACAGCTAGATTTTCACATGGCATAAACACTTATCCCTATGCCTTCATTTCAATGATCAACATAATACAAAAACATTTGGAATAAAAAAATGAAAAAAAAAATCTAGAAGAAGAATGTTGGAGATTAATTTTCTTGCATCTAAAATTGTTGTTTCTTGATTTGATATATTGTATCACTCTCTCACTTGCATTGATGAGTTGTGGGCTTAGATATTTTTTTGAAAAAAAGATTTCAAGTGCATGTGTTAGAAAAATAATAAGGAAATACAATTGAAGAGAAGATGACTTTGATGCGTGAAGAATCACTTTCCTTAAAGAGATATTACACGTAGACATATTGGAGAAAATACAAGCAATTCCTTTCATGATACAACAAAGTTTTGTATATGTCTGCAGATTTTTCTCTTAGAGTCCTTATATTTGTAGAACTTAAGACATAATTTTTATAATAGTCATGTTATTTCATAAACAAATGACTAATTTTTATAATAGTCATGTTCTTTCATGAACAGATGTGTCTGTTCAATTTAAGACATCTATATATTACAAAATATCCCAACTCTGGTGTGAAGGGGAAAAAATTCTAGTTTTTTCATGTGTAATTAGTTAAAATGTTTTTTAAAATGATTCTTCTAGTGGGAGTAAAACAAACAATTTCATAAGTGACATTTCAAACTCATTGTCTTCTTCCCACCCTCCACCCGACCCTTCATCGCCAACAATCCCCATTCCACCCTTATGGTAAATTATTGTTTTGTTTGGATTTGCTTCACTTAAACTTGATCGTTTTCCATCCTGTCAAATATTAAGAATTCATCGTCAATTTAATTATATCTAATAAGATAATTTAGAATATTAATTCAAAAGGCAAACAAGATATATTGTACTCTGTGATCTGTGAATATCATCTGTTGGGGGGGGGGGGGGTGAGGCCTTTCTTGTTGTCTATTGTTTTTGGACTTGGGAGGTCCCTCTAGTAAAGCTTATAGGGCTACTCACCATATCTTACTACATATTACTCTCATGTTTTTTTGTCTCACAATTTAGAGAAATAAAAGACTAGACGTTTTTTGTTGTCATGTGCTTTTGCTTTTATACGTCGTCTGGTTGAAGAACAAGTTATTTAATTTTGAAGTTATAATACAATTAATGAGACATGTTTTTTTAATTATTGGAAGATATTTAGTTCGTTTTGGACTAAAAATGGAATATATTGGTTATGATATAAAGAAAATGTTTGATTTAAACAGGATGAACTGGAACAAACTTCTATTTTCAATTTTAACCTTGTTATTGTTATAAAATGTTGAGATAAAAGTTATAGAGAAGGGCAAATATGTCTTTTTTTATATCAAGATTATTATTTAACATAGAATTTGCTATCTCAAAATTACTAATTCTAAAATAAAAAGTTGTACCAAATATGGAATAGAATAAACTCACAAATTATCTCGAGTTATAATCACTTGCCCACCAACCAAACAACCCCTATACTCTATAGTTTAATTTGTGCATATTATAATATATTATTTTTTTATAGTAAAGTTAGATCGGATCGAATTACAATCAAATAGATAAGATTTTCAACACCAAAACATCATCCATGTATAATTTCAAAGTTGGACCCACAGGAGTATATCTACATTATTCACGTGTCAAGATGAAAATGAATTAGTAACTATAAAAATAAAGAAATTTGAATTCTTAAATCATTCCGTCAATCTTTACTTTTATATTTAGATGATTCAAAAACATATACCTACATAACAAATAAAAAAATTATCCTATATATAAATGAACATTCCTTTAACCCTAGATCTGCCCTACCTACTTCCCTCTTGTATATTTTTGACTGAATGGTTCCTTTGTTTATATACCTAACAATGAAATGGTAGGGACAAGTTAATCACAATATTAGCCAGAGAAATTAAAGGAGTGTTGGACCTTAGGGGCATGTGGTGTGATTAGATAAGTCATGTTTCAATGTTGGCACTTGGCACTAGAAGAATTAATTTATCTTTTCTTATAGTTTTTGTTTGTGGTGTTTATTAGGTTTTTGAGTAGTCAATTTACATTTCTATAGTCCACCAAATTCCAAATCATATCTAAGATATTGTATGTATGCAGAAAAATAATTAAAGAAGATATTTCCATTGATCACTAGATAGGATCAATTTTGTCTAAATTCAACTCTATTGTCCTTCCACTAATTTTAAAATAATGTAAGTTCATAGTAAATTATTCTAAGTTTTTATTGACTTATAACTTTTCAAGTAAATACTCTCCAACTCCCTAGATTCGCCCTCAATTGAATAACCGCTATATAAATCAATCTGATAAGGATCCTGAATGGGTGAAATTCGTATGATAAGAACATGCCTAGACCGTTTGTACAAACAGACTTTTTGGGTGCTAAGATCCAAAGTCAAGAGGGAAACAACCTAGATCGTACGCTAAAATTCCTAAACAGTCACTTAATAGAAAAGGGAGTGATCGAGCGATGACAACCAGGATCTTCTAATTTTAAAAAAATTGGGTTAATTTGAAATATTTAATTCCAAAGGGCATGCCCCACAAAATTGGAGGACCCAATTCATGTTATCAGCTCTGCAGGTATATTATGGGTCGTGTGTTAGTTTACTCACATAAGCCCCAAAGAACGTTTCGGTGCTCTGTGGACCCTTTGCTTCGATCCGTTTGGAAAGTCACCTGATAATTGAATTTGAGTGTAATTTAATATAATTTTACAAGAATATAAAATTAAGAAGATCTCTACCCCATTCTTACATATATTTCCATGTTTAATAATTTATATATTTCTCTCATATACCTAACAAATTATATATATCTATGTTGTCGGTCCCTAATCTCGTTACGGATGACCATAACGAATTTTTCCTAATGATATCTAGGTTCTTTATTTTAAGAGAACGATATAATAAAAAGAAGATAAAATTTATTGAATTAAAGATTAGATGATTGAAATGAAGAAGTGTTAAATAGAGGGTGTTATGTGATAGAATAATTAGAATGTCTATTAAAGTGAAAGATAAATTCTGTAAAATAGTTACAATACTAATATTATTATTGCACTGAATATTGGGTTGCTAGAGACGCAGTTAGATAAATATGCGGTAATACAAAGATTAGATAGGAATAAAAATAGTATTGAGGAAAAATTAAGAGAATTAAGTTGTTTGAGATGACATGGTCATATCTTTTATCGATAAAAATGGCTCGTAATCGTGCATTCAATCAATTTCCCTTGAAAACGATCGACCTACATATGCAATGATACATAAGTGTTAACTTATGGTGAGTGAAAATATTAAAAAGGGACGAGATAAACCTAAAATTGTATGAAAGGAGGTCGTATGGAAAAACCTACCATTTCCTGAAATCAATACAAACTTAATTACAACTTATTTGATCAGACTTCTAATATCAATTTATTTTGAATAGTACTTTATGTTAAATCTACATTTAAGATATTGAAAATAGTTCATAACACCTTTTGTTAACCTTTGAGATAAAAAAAATCTTTAACATTTTATTTTTCAACTCAAATCTACACCTAAGATTTTAAAAATGATCAACTCAAAATGTTTTCCATTACCTTTGAAATAAAAAAAAATGACCTTAACGTTTTCTTTTCGACTCAAATCTACCATGATCATCCACGAAAAATTCCAAAACTTTAAATTACCACATGGCATCATCTAAATATGCCACGTCTAACATTTGTAATATCAATTAAACTCACACCTATTTTAGCAAAGTAAATAGATAAATATAATTTAACATGTTCAAACAACTCACATAACAAATCACACTTATTACTATAATTTTTAATTTAATATTATCTGCACATCGCGTAGATTTATTCATTCCTCTAACAAACTTCAAAAAATTAATCCGATTATGTCTCTCACTCACCAATTTTCTTCTCCATCATGAATTATTGTAAACAAACTCAACCATTTTAATTAATCTCTTCATAATAATTATAATGAGTGCTTCTCAACGTTCTCAACGGAATATCATAACTTGGTTATTCGTTTTAATATTAATCATTTATCTTATTTACTCCACAAATTACATTCTTAACAATGATGATTGTTCTTCCAATATTGATGAAGTTGATCATCTTTCGACGAATAATAACACGTCTACGTTCACTCTTCAAGATGAAGAAAAAAACAAACAAAATGATGAATATTATAACTATGTTCGAAAAAAAGAAGAGGAAACTAAGCTCAAACATGTTGTGTTTGGGATAGCTGGATCGTCGATTATGTGGGATAAAAGGAAAGAGTATATTAAGTTATGGTGGAAACCAGGAGAGACAAGAGGTGTTGTTTGGTTAGATGAAAAAGTCAAAATTAATAACAATGAAGCCCTACCTGATATTAGGATTTCAGGTTTATTTTTATTTTTTGATATTGATGGTTTCAATCTTTAGGTTTTTATCGTTGAAAATATTATACTTTTAGTAAACTCTATTATATGTTGAAAATGATGAGTTCATAAGTTGAACATGTTGATTATATATCTAGCTAGCTTGTGTGTAGATCAAAGTTGAGAAAAGAAAGATTAATCTTTAATCTTTTTTATATTTCAACATATTAGGTTTGAAACATATAAATGTACGTGTGATTTTCAACTCATAATTATAAAGAGCGTTAGGTTTCTAGTATTAGAAGTTTTGATCGTCAAGAAGGGATATCCTTTAGTTTTTATATTTGAACATGTATAAATTAAATTTGCAACATATAGACGTACATCTCATATTCAATTGGCAAAGAGTGTTAGGTTTCTGGTAGTAGAAGTATTGATCGTCGAGAAGGGATATCCTTGATTCTTTAGTTTTTACATTTAAACGTGTATACATTAAATTTGCAACATATAGACGTATATATGATGTTCAATTAACAAAGAGTGTTAGGTTTCTAGTAGTAAAAGTATTGATCGTTAAGAAGGGATAGATCCTAGCCAGATTCTTTAGTTTTTAAATTTGCAACATATAGACGTACATTTGATATTCAATTGATAGAGTGTTAGGTTTCTAGTAGTAAAAATATTGATCTATCAAGAAGGGATATATCCTAGCCAGATTCTTTAGTTTTTAAATTTGAACATGTATACATTAAATTTGCAACATATAGACGTACATTTGATATTCAATTGATAGTGTTAGGTTTCTAGTAGTAGAAGTATTGATCGTCAAGAAGGGATATCCTTGAATATTCTTTAATTTTTACATTTAAACATATTAAATCACAGAGACATGTTTCAATTCACAAAGAATGTCAGCTTTCTAGTAATAATAGAAGTATTGATCGTCAAGAAGGGATATTCCCATTCATTAATTTTTACATTTAAACATATTAAATTTGCAACATATAGACGTACATGTAATTTTCAACTCACGAAGAGTGTTAACATTCTAGTAATACAAGTATTGATCCTTTTTTTTTCAGATGACACTACAAATTTTCATTACACAAATCGACAAGGGAGAAGATCGGCTCTGAGGATCTCTAGGGTTGTTTCAGAGACGTTAAGGTTGGGTTTGAAAGACGTGAGATGGTTCGTGATGGGGGATGACGATACAGTATTTTTTGTGGAAAATGTAGTTAGGGTTTTATCAAAATATGATCATAACCAATATTACTACATTGGTAGCTCTTCAGAAAGTCATGTACAAAATATATTTTTTTCATATTCAATGGCTTATGGTGGTGGTGGATTTGCAATTAGTTATCCATTGGCAAAAGAGTTAGAAAAAATGCAAGATCGTTGTATACAAAGATATCCTGGATTATATGGAAGTGATGATAGAATTCAAGCTTGTATGGCTGAACTTGGTGTACCACTTACAAAAGAACGCGGATTTCATCAGGTAAATTTTTTATTTATACTGATAATATAAAGAATTTTTACACTATCGATCCGTGTAAGTATACATATCATAGTAGGTTATTAATTTCATAAATCATGAATAGTTACGTTTAGTTATCTTTTAGGTGACTTGAAATTCTGTATGATCATGAATTGATTGATATACTTGATTTATTTGGACATTCTATTACTTATATATAGGAGCATAGATCCCATGTGCAAATGAAACAAATGATCACTTAATTATGGCAAATGGGGTAATAAAGTCACTTTTATTTATCTTGTAACAAAAAATTACTCAATTATTGATCGTTATGTTGCCCCGACACTTTAATAATTTATTCGCTAGATGCATAGTGTGTTAGATACTCTAAAAAGTAGTGCATTTTTTTAGAATCCAACACGGGTCAAGTAACATCTTTTAAAGAGTCCAAGCAACATTGATTATAAGTTAAACTCAATTCTTATACATTTTGACATTATATCGTAGTCATAGGCTATGTTGCTCAAACTCTTTAAAATAGTTGTCGGGCATATGTTGAATCCTCCGGAAAGATTGTATTTTTTGAGAATCCAACATGGATACAAGTTCATACTAAAACATTGGCTGAAATTGATGATTTTTTTTTTTGTGGTAGTATAGTATAATTTATACATGGAAACTTATGGATGATAAATCATATGTTGTGTGTTGCTCAGACTCTTAGAAAATGTCATCAGATGTCTGTCGGATCTCCAAAAGTATTACAAACATTTTGGAAAGTCCGAGCTACATAGATTATAAGTATACTCTAAAACTTTGGCTGAAATTGATGATATTTTTTTGTTTTGTTTTGTTTGTGGTAGTATAGTATGATGTATATGGGAACTTACTAGGCCTATTGGGAGCACATCCAGTAACACCACTAGTCTCACTTCATCATCTTGATGTAGTAGACCCAATATTCCCAGGAATTTCCAGGGTTAACGGTCTCCAACGCCTATTTGAATCATCGAAACTTGACTCTGCTAACCTAATGCAACAATCAATTTGCTATGACAAAGAGAGATATTGGTCAATTTCAGTGTCATGGGGCTATGTTGTTCAGATAATTAGAGGAAATGTTTCACCTAGAGAACTTGAAATGCCTTCAAGGACATTTCTCAATTGGTACAGAAGAGCAGATTACACTGCTTATGCATTCAACACTAGGCCTGTTACAAAACATCCTTGCCAGAAGCCTTTTGTGTATTACATGAACACCGCGAAATTTGATCATTCGAGAAATCAGATTATTGGGATTTATTATAGACATAGAGAGTCTTCACCTTCTTGCAGATGGAAAACTGAGTCACCTGAGAATATCAACAACATTGTTCTGTTGAAAAGACCAGAAAACAACAGATGGCAAAAGGTACAATTTTTAACACTTCTATACATACATTTGTCGTATGGTGTCCAGATCAATTTGTGCATATCGACTATAACACCTTTTCGTATAATGTTTTTACTGGATCTTTTTTTCTTCTGGTGCAGTCTCCAAGGAGGGATTGTTGTGGTGTTTTACCATCAAACAATAACTCAAAGTCAAATTTGTACATGTGGGTAGGCAGTTGCAGAGATGGTGAAATCAGTGAATTGTAGCTGTTAGGGAGAGAGGTTTTACTTCATTTTTTTTTCTAGTTTATCTGTAGTTCGATTTTTAGGCCATAGAAACTATCCAAACATTGGAAGTATAAAATGAAATTGCAACGTCTGAATCATTCAATATTTCCCCTGTGTAAACATCACACTAATTTACACCATTGTAGCTTTTTGTACAAGTCAAATCTGTTACCAAATCACATGACAGATTAGGCTATTTTGACTTGAAATCCCATTCTATATGTCTTATTCTTTTGTACAAGTAAAGACTAGCAAGGCGTTCTCTTGCACCAATTCCTCTCTCACAATCAAAGCTAACTGCTGTGGCAATATCTGTTTTGGAGACTGATAATACGAAAACACGAGTTTCAGCTAGCAACTGTTGCATCTCAATCAAATGCATAGAAGGAATACTTCCTCAACAACAACAGAACTTGAATGAATTCACAGTGTAAGTTAAATAGCATGAATTTCTTACAAAGGTGTAACATATGGTACCGAAAGGTTCAAAAGGAAGTCCAAAGAGAGCATTTTTAGCCTTCTAAATGCACTGGAAGTGTTACAACTCTCACCAATGAATCGGTCTTGGATCAAATTATAATAAACAGTGAAAATTTAATAATGTTCAGTATAGTAACGAATACACGCTGTGTAATGTCTTCAAAGTACCAAACTAAAAATGCAGGAAGCTCATCACCACATGTAAGCTAAAACGACTGGAGACATCTTCTCTGCAGAATCATCTGTTTAACATTCATATTAAGGATGAGAATATGGAAGTTGAGAGATTAGTGATGTCAAGGTTTACAACTAACAAGTTCATAGGGCTCAACAAAACATTCACATCTATGTTAGACAGGTAGTTTGTCAACAAAGTGAACTATTAGAATATCCAGATCAGAAATTAATATATGAATCATGGATTAGATAAAACCAATTCACTCTTTCCAGAAGTATTAAGAAAAACACTACATAAAGTAGAAATGTAAGTCATGAACTGCAACCTGAGTACAACTCCTATCAGCTCGAACACATAATGTATAGTTTATGGGTTCGAATATGCTTACTGATAGCCAAACTTCTGTGCTCTAGTCACAAAATGGAGTGAGATCAATTTTGAACTGCTGCTTCCCCTTGCTAACTCTCTGTAAGAAATGTGATATCAGGGAAGAAAAGAATAACTACAAAGTGCTTAGGAGAAAGGAACACAGAGACATACAAAGAATGCTAAACCATAAGCTAAATGACAGCATATACCATTATGTAGTTTGATTTTTTTGTTCCTTGCATTTACCAGCATCCATTTATTGTTTTAATGCAGTGATTTGTTTTCTGTATAATCCAGAAGTTTAGAAAGGGAAATTTTTACTCAAGTTTTCATAAAGAGGAGCCTTGGACAACGGTAAACTTGTCTTTGTGCAACCTATAGGTCACGGGTTTGATCCCTGCAATCAACCACTGATGCTTGCGTCAAGGTAGGTTTTGTGTACATTACACCCCCTTGGTGTGCAGTCCATCTTCACCCCGTATGAATGTGGGATGCTTTGTATACCGAGCTGTCATTTTTTTCCTTTATAGTGTTTTAATACTGACAATTTACATATCACTTTGCCAACTATATTTATTTTCTGGTGCTGCTTTCTCAAAGACAAAACCCGTAGGGAGATGAGGGGCATGCATTAATGCCTAAATATCTGCATTTAAGTGCCATTTAAGCGAGACTGTCCAACTTAAACTTCACCTAATTATTTGGTTTAAACGCACATCAAATGAGCATTCAACACCACTGCAATGTAGCAAGATGTCCCAAATTTATAGTCTAGGAAAAACCCTTTTGGGACAGGAGCCACATCTCCTTACAACTCTCTTCAACTCTGGTATAGACCATGATATCCACACTGGCATCATTATAGGGTCAACAGGCAACAAAAGATGCTAAAATTGGCTCCTATAGACTAACTTATTAATCAGATTAGGAAAATTAGGAAACAAAAAACATAAACAAAATAAAGAAAAATTAGCAAACATAGCCGCTCTATATCCTCTACAAGTGTTGGTACTTAGAAGTTTAGTGTCATTCATTTAAGCAACAAAGAGAGTCAAATATGCAATTCATGCTAAATAGAAATTAACTTACACCAAGCGCAATAAGCTCTTCTAGTAGTTCCTCCAGATGACGCAGAGGCTAAGTCAATACAAAGATGAAAACATTGATCAGATCAATAGCTAAAATCAGAATGCCACAGCTTCATTAAAGGAAAAAAGAGGATGCCTCAAAAGTCCAAAACAGATAATATAGTTTGTGTTTAACTTACCCATTGTGTTGGACCATCAACTGGAGCACTCAGGGGATCATTGTGCACCTAATGAAAAATATCTCTGATTCAGTCAAGCAGAACTTTTTTTGAGGATGAGTTGAGCAGAAAATTAATGCAAGTCTTGACAAAATGGATATCCTAAAAGTTCAGGAATCTCAAAAACGGCTTAAACGTTTCTCTTTTGAATAAATGTACCAGCAAAAGTAATATCACCGCATTTTGATTTCAACTCTCTAGTTCCTTTTCACTCTCGTCTTAAATGAGTAAACATCTTTGTCTTCTTAAACAAGAAGTGCATACAGAAAGCAGATTTCAACTTTACAAATACTAGATGCTCTTTTATACCTCCATAAATATTCCATCTACTCCTACAGCAACAGCTGTCCTGGCAATACAAGGAATTAATTCACGAAGACCGCCACTAGCAACACCACCACCTTCCAGCTGTACAAGAATGCAAAATATCAATTCATTGACATAGAATAAACTTTAACACTAGATCCTAAGAAATGGTCTGATTATGCGATTGAACTCGTGATCCTAGAATGTTGAATTGGCTACTGGATAATAATTAAATAAACTATTAACAGTTGATTCTGAGGCTTGAAAGATTCAAACAGCCCAAAGTCAGGACAATGCCATAAAAGAAGAGAAGATAAGGCAAATTAAGGGTTGTATCTGTACACAACCGTGTCTAACATGATATAGAAGAAGAAATTTTATGCTAATTAAACCTAAAGCTTCAAAGTTCAAACTAATTAAATGCCCTGAGTCATAGTCATGGACTCAGAGTGAAGGCTTATGTTGGCAATAAACTGCATATATCCAATTCTGATATGCTATGGTAAATTAGAATAGTTTCTCCTTTTTTTCTTTTTTCTTTTTTTCTGTTTGAGGCTGTATCTGTAGATATGATATACCAGGCCTTTTTTTAGGGTACTGATGAATATAACATGTTACCAATTTCAAAAAAGGGTAAAAGAACAATGCACCTTTTTGCCTGCTGGCTGTTGTAATGAATGAGTTATATCAGCAACCTGAGAACAAAGAATGTAAATGAGAAAAAGTACATCCAAAAAAAAATATATATGTAAGTGGATTCCTCTAGCTATTTTATCTGGGTATATAATAATAAAATACAGTCATTAATAAGACTCTTACAACAGGGCAATTGGCCTCCCTCATCCACTCAAAGTTCCGGGGATCTACAATCAAGTCATCTGCAGAGTCAGATAATATATGTTAGATTTAAATACCTGCAGTAAGCCTCCTCCTTACCGAGTTTGGGAACAACTATGCTTTGGGAAGCGACAGGTAGAGTAATATCCACCCCATCCACCTATACATCTTGCTTGTACTGTTTTATCAGGAGTTACTCTACGTATTGTTTGAAGTAAAATGAATAATGGATTTGCTTCTGTCCACCCTGGGTCCCCACCCCAGAATCATTTTGCATCTGACCTTTTATGCACCTTTCATGAACACTGAGTACATTTCTCCTATTCTTTCTATGTTTAGCCTTGACCATTAGAAGATCAGTGCAGAAAATTATTCATAATGTACTTGTAAATTTTCAAGACCTTCTTTTCCGGCATATAAAAAACTGAAAATAACCTCTCAGAGACTTGCTTCCATCCAACTAGAAAAAGTTAATAAAAAGAAACAAACTGAAGAAAACTTACTATAGCCAAACATTGTTCCTCTCTCACACACCATGACATTTTGATTTCCAGCCAATCTCACTTTTTCAGCAGAATTTACCATCACCTGAGAACATTGTAGCATAAGTAGAAAATGGACAGAATTTAAACCCATGAGTGCATCCAAGATAATGGATAAAAGTTTATCGTGGTTTTGACAAGGGAAAGTGAAAGGAAAACTAAAATGAAACTGGAAAGAGAAACATTACTTACTGATTGATCCAATAAAAAAAAAAAGGAATGTTACTTACTGAAGAAGCACAAAACTGGCCCTTCTTAATGTTAATAACTTTTCCAGTCTTGGCAGCTGCAACAAGTAGGTCGGTCTATCATTAAAAGCCAAAAAGTAGGTCAATATGGCTGCTTCCTGAGAAATGTATTTAAAATTTTGGCAGAAAAAGTCACAACATCTTTCTGAAAATGAAGATTATAACCTGCCTACATAGGAAAGCAGGAATTTGAATTATATCTGCAACCCGGCCAACTGCTTCACACTGAAAAAACATTGTTAGATGCAGTTCATATTGGAAGGGGAACTACTTCTGGACCACCAATATTCAATGATGAGCGGATATACAAAATGAATAAATGAACTGGAAATATCACATTACGCGGATACTCGAACTAAATTTTTTGCATAATATGTTTCTGACAAATAAAGTGTCAGTTCAACCAACAACACACTAAGTTTTTGAAATCTTCTCCATCATTTATGTTAGACAGGGGAGAGAAATTAGAGCTAAATACCTCCAACCATAGAGCATAACATCCATGGCGTTCTCAGAAGAGTCAGAAATGAGGAATATGATACAAAAAAAGTACTTTGTGGAATGGAAAAATATTAAGTTGGTCAATAAACTTCAAAGGAATGAGAATAAAAAACCATTGACAATTTATTTACAGAAGTAACATAATTTCCTAAGTGAATATTGCAATTAGATCATCAAATTTCTGGATCAAACAGAATATCAGCACAAAAGTTTTAGTTATAAATGGCATAGTGCCACTAAAATATGCAAACAAATTTTACCTGAATAGATTCATGAACATCAGTTACAATGGGTACGTCATATATTGTTTTCACCTTTTCAAGGATCTGCAACAAAGGGGGAAAAGTGATAGGTTATATGCTGGAAGGGTTTGTGTAACAGTAGAATTCATACATGAGATGGAATATAACATATTAAACCAGGCTGCAAAATTATATCACAAGAGAAGAAGGATTATAGACCATCATTCACAATATACATATTTCGAAAACTGATATAGGAGTTCAAAAAACCAACATTGAAACCAAAGTATTGTGATATCCTTCCAGAAATTAAAGTGCCTGATGTTTCCAGCAAAGTAATGGCACTTTTATACCTTCAAGCCTTCAGCCAAGCCAGGGCCACGGAATGATTTAGACGAGGTTCGATTAGCCTTGTCAAAGCTCGACTTGAACACAAACTTCAACCCAAGTCTATAAAAAAAAGATAACTCAATCATTAAGTGCCCGTTTGGCCATGGATGTTTTCCAGCAAAACTGTTTGGACACAGAATTGTTACAATTTTCCGGAATTGAAAAACTCCAAAAATCATATTTTTAACTCCAAATCACTCACAACTATTCAAAAACAACTCTAATTTGTATACATGTCCAAAAACAACTCCAATTTTCAAATGCCATTTCCAACTTGAAAACAAATTACTACTTCTTCTTCTTTTTTCAAATTTTACTCACTGTGTACTTCTTATTTTTTCCAATGTCCAAATGTCCTCTAAATTCATAATGAAAAACAACAATAATGAACCTCAAATTGGACCATACGATCAAATACCATTCCTTAGAGCTAAACTGGTGAAATACATAAAATTGCGAAATCCACTAGTTAAAACAAATGAATACATTCCAAAATCACATATGAAACTGTAAGAAAGATGAGAAAGTTACTTAGAAGTGATATTCTTCAAGTGTTTCGCCATGTAAAGAATGTGATCCTCAGATTCAATCACATTTGGACCTGCTAGTAAGAAAAATGGCTCTGCTGCCTGATTTTTTTTCGAATTCAAACAGTAATCAAGCAATTAGTCTTTAAGCAAGATGTGAAAATGAATAACTTTTGAGAAAATAACATCGAAATTTTGAAACCTTGAGCTGGTTGTAGAGCAGTGATGATGATTCCATTTGTTCGCCGGAGTAATTTTCCGAAAGTGAAAGCACAGTAGTTATTCAGATCCAGCTAGCTTGGATGGAATTTGGGCTTGTGAGCTCATAAAGTCTAAAACGGGACGGGCCCATAATGATTTATTCCTCTACTCTTTTTACAAAAAAAAAAATGGAAAAATTATCGAATTATACAAATATTTATGACATATTTATTAATTCTCGGAATAGTTTAAAATAATTACATATTATTTCACTAATTAATATTTTTCTATCATATTTAAAGTCATATACACCTAGATATATGTATTTTTGCTGTCATATACACTAAAATACAAAAAAGGCGAGCAGGATATTTTTTGTATCTCAGATACATGTGAATCACATTATATATATGTATATAGGATGTCAGATACATTCTGAAATACAGATACATAGGGAAAGAGAGGGGGGAGGGAGTGACGAGCGAGATAGGAAAGAGGTGAGTGAGAGTTAAATACATGTGAATCCATGTAGATACAATGTATCTAAAACAAATTACACATAATTTTGACTCTATGTATCCGAGATCCATGTATCTAGAAGAGGCAGATACAATATTTGAGGCCTAAAGTATGGTAAGGAACGCAATATTGCAAATTAGGTAAAAATTTATGTAATTATCTCTTAAAATACCGGGATTTGTGTTGTTTGCCTTTAAAAAAAATACTAACAATTTATGTTACCAAAGCCAACACATCTATTTTGTGCACCCTCTGCCAAATTTATATGACTTGTCTAAATTTTGAGAGTTAAACATATATTTTTTTTAGATATTTTTAATTTTTAATTATTGTAATTTTATTTTGAAAAACTAATTACTATTTTCTATAGCCAATGTATGATATTGGTCTTTGATTTTTGCCTATTTTGCTCATTTACTCAAATTTTGTGAATCAAAATATCCTTAATTATGATCTAATTTTTTTATAAGACATAAATTTAGAGAACTCTTGCTTTGTTTAGCAAAAGTTTTTTGAAATAAGTTATGTCCACAAATTGAACTCGTATTTCAATCGGCATAAATTTTGTAGGAATTAAATCATATTATATAAGTCATCACTCGTGAGTTATAAATCACTTAAAAGGTATGACATTTTGAAACTAAACTTATGCACACTGTTTGCTAACTTAATCACATAATAGAACATTAACTCTGCAATTAAGCAAAACAGTCAGAATTAAAACTAAAAAAAGTTTCAATCTTGCTAAACTTTCTCATTTCTTCATGAATTCACCATAACAGAGCTGATTCAAGAAAAAGAAAAAAACAGAGCAGTGAACCAGTTTACTCAGTACATTGATCTTCATCACTGCAGCAAAAAGATACTAACACCCAAAAAAACCATCAATTTCTCAATGGAAAATGGAATATTTGAATCAGACCCATCAATAGAACCTCTTCCTCTTGCAGGAAAAAATGGTGGAAATTTTGGCTTTAATGGTGGACTAGGAGCATCAGGTATTGGTGAACTTTCAACAGGAGGAGATAACAGGGGTTCAGCATTATTAACAGAGTATTCAAGAATTTTATCGACCCCATGAAATGTGAAAGCAAGAGTTACGTATAGATCTGGGTATGTGATTTGAGACCCATCAATGGTGAAATTGGATAAAGAATTGTTGGTGACGATGATGAATTTAGAAGGCAAAAGAGTTGGGATTCGTGTGTTGGGTTTGAGCTGTTGAAGATCGGAGAAAGAGAGGCGTTGTGGGATTATGTGATAAGCGATTAATAATGGGTCTAAGTTTTGCACACCAACTGTTTGATGATTTGCCATGGCGGTTTTTCCAGGGATGAAGAAGGTGGCCGTGAGTGGAAGAGATGATAAATCTGCTGAAGATAACAAATTAGCCCACCCCACGAAATCCCCTGCTCCGATTAATGCCTCTAAGATGTTATTCAGTTGCTGTTCTTGTATTTGGCGCTGTGTCAGCGACGGCGGCGGAGGTGATGACGTTGATGTGGTTGAGAACGACGGCGTTGGTGGTGGAAATGTAGGCGGCAGTGTTGGTGAAACTGATGCGAAAGAGATGATATGAACTGGACCACTGTGATTCAGATATTCCGGCACGTCAATTCCACCATTGTTGACCTTCAAGTTCGATTTTCCCAGTGTTGATGCCAAAGAGACGAGATGAAATCGACTTTGATTCCATGATTCAAGCATTTCAGTTCCTCCATTGTTGGAATTTCTCAGTGGAGTTTTGTACTCTGTTTTCTGATAGAGATCCAAGTCGTACTTCTGATCATGAACAGAGATCAAGTTTTGTACTCTGTCTGCATTTCTCATCATTCTCACTGTAAAAACATTCAAATCAAAGATTCTTAACTTCAGATTATGAACACTAACAGAGATGTATGAAACTCAACAAAATCAAAAAAATGAAGAAGAAAAAACAGAGAAATTCAGACCCCATGCTTACCAAAAATACTGGTGTAAATCAAAAGGTAGAGTAAGAAGAGAAGCGTAGCAATGGTAACAACAACAGACATCCGTAGAGCCATTTTCATGAAAGTTGTTCTTGAGCTTTTCTTCTTCTTCTGTAAATTTTGGATCTCTGAAGAAGAAGAAGAATTTAGCGGTTACTTATGTAAATAAAAATCAGTTAGTTAAAAAGGCGGGAGACCTTGTTATTGGCTTTTCACGTGCCAAGTTTTTTGTTAAAATCAGTTATACAATTGCATTATAGCATACATGTATGCAATTATATTTAACGGTTTTTTAAAAATGTTGATAGGTGTGTGTCCATTATCGAATTCTCAAAAAATAATGTATATTTACTTGTTCATTTTAGCAAATTAATTTTTTTTATTACTCCATTCATCTTAATTTATGTGACATCGTTTGATCGAATACATAGTTTACGTAATAAGGAAAGACTTTATTATGTTTACGAAATTGCTTCATAATTCATACTTAGATAAAGTGTTTAGTGAAACCCAATAATGACAGAAATGGAGATGATGTTATTAAATAGTTGTCAAATAAACAGATGTAACTTTTTTTTTAGACAGACTAAACATGAAACGATGCACATTAATTGGGATAGAGGGGGTATTTTTTTGGGGAACTTTCACAAATAGCCACTATAATAAACTTAATTATGCTCCATAGCTATAGTTTGCATATTTACGGGTTGTAGCTATAGTTTAAGCTACCTCATTTGTATAATTTGCAGGTTTGTATAATTCACGGGTACATTTGTATAACTTAGTTATTTTTGTATAAACTCGAAATAACGAATTTATACAAGTACAAACATCAGAAGTGCAAATAGTTATACAAATTATATTATACAAATTCTGAATTATACAAAAGTTATACAAATTCCGAATTATACAAAACTAAAAAGTTGAGCTGTGTAATTATAGCTAAAAGTAAGCCGCAAATTGTAATTAAGGTAAACTATAGTTATATTAAGTAATTAACTAGTATATGTTTGCTTATACGCGTACTTTTCCCTATTTTTCCCCCATATTGCGCTTAGAGCTCGTTTATACGAGGGATAAGTGATAACTACTTTCGAGATTAATTTTAGGATGAGTTTATCTCGTGTTTGGTTGGGATATAATCACGGAAGAACTTATTTCGAAATTAATTATCCCAGATTGTAGTGTTATTTTTATGTCGCACTAAAGGTGGAATAACTTGTTCCCCAACCAAACGAACCATTTTACTTAATAAACAATCCCTTAATATTAAATAACTACATAAAGTAGTATTCCCTTCGTTTCAAAATAAGTGTCATCTTAGCAAAAATCACTTTCAAAATAATATGAAACAGTGGAAGTAAACGTTATTTTAAAAAATATCAAGATAGTACTATTAGTTTCACATTTAGATTTTTAGTAACCTTGAGAAATAATATGTAGAATGAAAAACTTTTCAAGACTAATATTATAGGAAGACTTTCTGTTTATAGTTTACAAGTACGTATGAAAAGGTAGCCAAAAGTAACGGAAAAAATAATACTAACAACAACAAATAATATGTTAATCGAAAGAATCAGATATGAATTCACTACAGAAATACCATTTCTCTAACTTCAATCAATTCAAGTATTCATCATTTCTTGAACTTGAATCAATCTGCGCATTCATCACTTTCTTTTAGGTCTTATTTTGGAAGAATCACAAGAGATTGAGAGCAGTCATATAGAGAAAGTGAGAGAGTGCAGATTTTCACACAAGCCTTAGCAGTCAATTTCAAATTGTGATTCCCGCTTTGTTTCTTATCTGATTGAGCTGATTTTGGGATAGCTTGTTCCTTTCAACTTGATCTTTGATTGGGAACTGAGAGAGGATGATTTGGAGTCCCATAGCTCCAGAGTTTTGCTCGTGAACAGTATTCGGAGAAGTTGAAAATAAAGGAGTTGGCTAAGAAGATTGGATGCGTTGCAATGAAAAAACAACAGTAGATCAACAACTAGTATGAAAATTGGATACGTTGGCAATGACTTCATTCTCTTTTTTTTAGCAACTCTTTAATTATAACTTTTCCATCGACATCAATTCAAGTGAAACATTTTAAAGCACATCTGAAAAGGGAATACATTAATAAAGAAGCTACGATGGAAGTAACGGAGAAAAGAATACTAACAACGATAAATAATAAGACAATTGAAGGAAAAAGAACAAGAGGTAATCAAAATGGAAGCAAAGAGACAAGTTGAATCAAGTCTCTGTTATCAGTTTTGAGTTTACTTGTAGAGAAATATGTAGACTCTCTGTTTTGACCATCAAAAAGTAAATTTTAGAAGAATCAATTATTATATCTTTTTCAGCAACTCTTTAATTGCAACTTTTCCATCAACTTTAATTCAAGTAAAAGATTTAAAAACATCAACATGAATTGTGGTGCACTGATGGGAGTGCTTCATCCTTAACCAGAGGTCTTGGGTTCGGGCCTTGGGTATGGAGAAAATCTTGTTGGGAGCGCCACCCCCGAATGGGCCCTGCAGTGCGCGATCCGAATTTAGTCAAAGCTCCAATGTGGGCTCCGAACACCGGGTGGGAAACTAAAAAAAAAAAGATTTAAACTTGTCTGCGATCTCAAGTGCGCTCATATACCTTGTGCCACGGGATTCATCACCAACAGTATCAACATCAGCCAACCCGTCATACACCGCTTCGTCAATTGTCTGCTTCCACAATGCCAATTTCGTGAACATCTTCACTTGTTTTTTTGTTAGTTAGTTAAAAGTCGGTTATTAATTTGTTCAAATTGGCGCTAATTCTTTAAAATACAATTATTCTATCAAATCCCAATCTGATATTCTTTTATATTGTAACATTCAAATAAGGTGATTGGGAATGGGAATGCAGAAGGGTGTATTCTCTAGTAATCTACGCCTTTAACCTAATTTATGTAGCACTTTTAAGGTGGAAGTGACTTTTGTGATGGACAAAATGAGCGTAGAGAGATTGAGATAGTTTAAATATGTGACGAGGAGATGCACTGATGCACCAGTGAGGAGGTGCGAGCAATAGGTTATAGAGGGTACGAAAAGAGGCAGAAGTAGGTTGAAGCAGTATTTGGGGGGAAATGATAAGACATGAGATGACCCAACTTTACATTCCGAGGACATGACTTTAAATAGGAGGGTGTGTAGGACACGTATTAGGATGGAGATCAGAATACCAAATAGAGTCTATTAGTAATGCATGCTTGCATTAGTTATATATGCCGAGATTCTTTTTTATGTAGTGTTTGATTGGTGTATTAAAAAAATATTTGGGATAAGTATAAGAGGATAGTTAGAAAAGAGACATACAAATTATTTTCATGAATTTCTAAAGTAACACTTATTTTGAGATATTTTCTTTTAAGTTGACACTTATTTTTGGACGAATGAAGTAGTAGTCAAATTTAGAATTTCAAAATATCATTAATAAAATAAATCTTATAAAATATACCTCTAATTAAAATTTTCATATAAAATATGTCAGATTAATAAGAGTCAAGTAATATAAAATAGATGGAGTAATTGTTACTTTAAAAATTAGTATTAAACCAAATTGTTAAATAAAAAGCTCCTAAGTATATTTTTCAAAACAAATAGTTGGGGAAAAACTGTTTTTTAATAGCAAAACAACTTTTGCTATTCCCAAAATCACTTCTTTTTTTCTCAAAATCTTGGTCAACAAACACTTCACTTTTTTTTGTTTTAAAAACAATAAGCACTTTCAAAAAGATAAAAATATTTTTCCAGTTTTAATTTGTTTGACTTATTTCTTTTTTAGATTCGTTTAAAAAATGACTCTTTTCTTTTTTTAGCAATTATCTAATTATAACTTTTCACATGACATATTTAAAACCACAACATTAAGAGCCTATTTGAATTGGCTTAAAAAAATAACTTTTAAGTCAAACTTAAATGACTTTTAAGTCAAAAAATAAAAAGTATGGGAGGCCTATTTTTTATTTTTAACTCATTTTAAACCATTTTTAATCTTGTCAAACACTTCCTAATTTATTTTAAGTCATTATTGACTTATTTTAAGTTATTTTTATATTTGTCAAATACTTTCTCAAAAACTGACTTAAAATAGATTTGACCAACTTTTAAGTCAATTCAAACATCCTCTAAATGACATTTTGGAGATCTGATATATCTTTAGTTTTAGATCAGAAAATTTCAAGTCTTACTTATTTTCGTAAATTCCGTAGCGAGTCAAAAATAAAAACAGAAAAAAGTAAAAACTTTAACCTTTCAAAAAAGACTTGATCAAACTTGAAGATGGTAGAAAAATTGTTTCCATAGACCTCAATTCCAGTAAAACATTTTAAAACATGTATGAAAAGGGGTACATTAATGAAGAAGCTACGACGAAAGTAAGGGAGAAAAGAACACTAACAAAAACAAATAATATGATAACCGAACGAAAAAGAATCGAATATGAATTCACTACGAAAAAGAATAACATGTAATCAATATGGATGACTGAATACTCATTTCTTTGAATCCATAGGAAGACTCTGTTATCAGTTTACTTCTATTCACCAATTCAAAGAAGGAGATATTAATTCGACAAATGTTTTTCTCAGTACAAATTCAGTATAGAAAAATATGTATCTAACTTCAATCAATCTGGGTATTCATCATTTCTTGAACTTGAATCAATTTGTGTATTTATTACTTCTTGAACTTGAATCAATTTGTATATTCATCATCTCTTGAAGTTGCAGCTCCATTTCAGTGAAAATTGTTATTTAGCTGCAAGAAACAGGGGAATCATTCAGAAACAGGGGAAGAAAGAAATGTAAGGAGCTAAATGAAGAGAGAAGCATATCCATACATACAAGCAGATCAGTTCTGCCATTGTTGACCTTCAAGTTCGATTTTCTCACTGGTACAAATGTAGTGTCATTCGCCTGGTACAACAAGACTCTGTTTTTCAGTTTTCTTGTATGAATCAATGAATAGTTCGATTACAAAGAATGAAACATGAATTCGACAAATGTGTTGAACTTCCATTACAAAGAATCAGATATGAATTCACTATAGAAATACCATTTGGGTATTCATCATTTCTTGAACTTGAATCAATTTGAGTATTCATCATTTCTCTAACTTCAATCAATTTGGGTGTTCGTCATATCTTGAACTTGAACAATTTGTGTATTCATCATTTCTTGGACTTGAATCTATTTGAGTATGCATCATTTCTTGAAGTTGCAGCTCCATTGTTAAAAGGGGAACTTTCACATATAGCCACTTAAAAATAACCTAATTACTCTCTATATCTATAGTTTGATAATTACAATTTGTAGCTACATGTTATATGGAAGAGAGAGGCAAGCGAGATTGGGAGAGGGAGGAGAGAGGCGAGCGAGAGAAGGCAGAGAGTGGGGAGAGAGGTGAATTGTATATGTATATAGGTTAGATAATTGTATATTATATATATGTATTTGTATATATGGCAAGCGAGATTGGGAGAGGGAGGAGAGAGGCGAGCAAGATTGGGAGAGGGAGGAGAGAGGCGAGCGAGAGAGGGCAGAGAGTGGGAGAGAGGTGAATTGTATATGTATATAGGTTAGATAATTGTATATT